>CATIWM010055169.1:0-13722 GCA_949671775.1 Mallotus repandus
TTATTGCAATGGATTCTTCAAGTAAGTTTTCCTTTACTGTCACTTTTATAATTATGCCATGATTTATGTTTTGGTTAATTTAATTGTTCTATTAGGATCATATATGTTAATTGCTTCCGCATTTAAGCCTAATTAACATTGAAAAGCTAATGGAACCTGCCGAGCTTCACTCTGCAAACATCAGAAAGTGCTGGTTTTTTAGAAAATACAGCTGGTGGACAAGAAGGTGAATTTGACGGCAGAATACAAGAGGAAATTAGCAGAGCCATTTGAAAAATTAGAAATCCAGAGATGTGTTTTTGGAGAGGTGTTTCATTGATATAAATAATATTTGAAATTTGCAGTGAGGCAAAAGAGAAGAACACCAAAAAAAAAAAAAAGCAACTGGAATACAATATCTTCTGTTTGAGATTGATATTTGATATGATGAGATAAATTAAAATAGTCATAGCAAATTAAGAATGAATTTGGATAGATAGAATTTGATATTGGAAATATGAGAATTGAATTTTTACCTCTTGGGAACCATTTGAGTCTGACATTGGGAATATGAGAAATCTTGTCCCACTCAGAGCCACTTTTCTCGATTAAACTTCGCATAAGATCAAAGGAACAATAATAAATGTGAAGATGTGTTAATTTGGAGAGGCGTTTCATAGCTGTTGCTGTTGATAGATGCTTGAGCTGCGGCCACCACAAAACAGAAAGGGATTGAAGAGAAGAAAGGTTCCCTAACCACTCTGGCAAAACTTCCATTCCATAGAATTGCGATATGCTCAAGGAGTTGAGAGGGAAGTGCGGTGTTGAAGTTGATCTGGCAGAAGAGACATCCCATAAGTATTTCCTTCCAACCGTAATTCTTGAAGAGAATTATGGATTGAATTCAGAAAAGAGAAATTATTCAACTTTTCTAAGAAATAACCAACCGATAATCTCTTCAATCGGGTGAGACCGCCCAATATCTCCTTAGGAAAATAACTCAAATTTCCACATTCTGTTATTTCCAATGAAGTAAGAGTACCACAATATGCTAACTCTTCCGGAATAGACTCCAGCCCATCACAATAACTTATCTTCAATTCCTCCAAAGACTGCAGTGCCCTTATTGGAATGCTTGTTAAACTTGAACAAGAAATTATGCTCAAACTTGTAAGACAAGGGAAGGAGGAGGAATCGAGTTCATCAAATATGTAACTCAATTTATTACAACCTTCAATTTCCAATTTGACCAGTGATGAACTCTCACTTATTGGGATTTTTATCAAACAATAACATGTTGAAATCCTCAATTCTTCAAGACAGGGAAATAATTTTTCAACTCCACTGCTATCAACCACTTTTGGTGCCCTCCATTCAACTAAACCTTTCATAATGCTTAACCGGAGAGTTTTTAGTTTAGGAAATAGCTTCCATGATCCACTACTATTACTCTTCATGATGCTGTAAAACTCATTCCCTATATAGCTCACATTATCCATCCAACATATGTCAAGATATTTAAGATTCGGAAGAATTCCTAGGCTTGGAATTTGCCCACAGGAATTGCATTTACTCAATGTCAGCTCCACCAAACTATTCAGTAGTGTGAAACTATTAGAATCACTACTCCCTATAACTTTCATCTTCATCACCCATGCTGGAAATTTTTTACCGTAATAATTCTCAATCTTTATGCTCTCTATGTTTGGGTGAGACTGGAGCCCTTCCAACACTTCTTCATCATTGGCACCTGTTATCCAATTACTCCAAACAAATTCCAGGGCTGTTATTCTCTTTTTCTCCATTAGATTTGCTTTCTCGGCCTCATGCTTACCTCTAACCCTCTCAAGATTCTTTATGCTCAACTTCCCTCTTAGTTCCTTCAACCGTTTTAATTCCTCAATGCTACCTCCTCTGTTACTACCAATTACAAACATTGACAACCTTTCAAGACTCCGTAACCTTCCCAACTCACTCGGCATCTGCCAAACCCCGGAAAATTCGATATGCTTCAAGCTCAACAGACTCTGCATTTTATCTCTGGGCAGCTCCTCAAGTGACCAGCACCAAAGGAATCTCAGTGATTGCAGATTGAAAAGCTTGGTGATTGACTCAGGCAATGTTTTCAGTTCAGTATTAGAGACATCAAGATATCTCAAGCACTTCCACTCACCAATTGAAGATGGTAACTCTTCAATTGCAGCACCTTTCAAGTTTAGACTCCGCAAGTTTTTCAACTTCCATGACTTATCAAGGACCGCATCCTCTTTTAATATGAAAACAGTACGCAGCTTCTTCACATTAACTGCCATTAAATCCTTTAGCTTATACATGTCAACATTAACATGGCGAATGCAAGACAAATCCACACCTTGTGAACTGCTTTCTGAAGTCAATATATCTGCTTTTGAAATAGATATTGCAAGATCATGCATTTTGCACCTTTGAACATTTTCTAATTTATCCCTTTCTATATCTTGAAAAAAAGAGTTACAAAGTAAAGCATTAAAATACATGTTCCCCACATGTCCATTACAGGGCTCAACAAAGCCTTCTGCCATCCAAAGCTGAATTAATTCTTCTTTTTCAATCAAGCAATCTTTTGGAAAAACAGAACAGAATGAAAAACATGATTTCAAAGTCGATGGAAGATGATCAAAACTTAATTTTAATATTTCCTTGACACTATCCTTCTTATCTGATGCATAAAAAAATTTTCTATCTCTAATGGACTCCCAATCTTCTTTTTCCTTCTTGAAACCCAATGTCCCACCTAAAACTTTAGCAGCTAAAGGCACACCCCCACATTTTTCCGCAATTTCCCTTCCAATTTTCTCCAAGTCAGGAGAAATGGATATGCCTCCATATGCTCGCACTCTTTCCTCAATAATGGACCAACAATCATCAGCAGACAAGGTATTCAAATTGTGCCAATATTGAGGAGAAGATTGCACTGTGGATGCCACTTCCTCGTTTCGAGTTGTGACAACAACAGCATTTCCATTGTTGCTACTAATTTTTTAGCAAACGACTCTTTAAACACTCCACCCTATGGATGCTTCATCCCACACATCATCAAGAATAAGTAGAAATTTTTTTCCCCTCAACCCCGTTTCAAGGTGTTCAAGTATTGCACTTATGTTATCTAATTTTTTTCCATCAACAGTCTGCAACATTTCTCCTAAAATTCTTTGGACATCAAAATTAGTAGACACACATACCCACATTTTGACATAAAAAAGCTTTCCTTCTTTTGCTTTTTCACAAACCATTTGGGCTAAGGCTGTCTTGCCAAGACCGCCCATGCCCACTATGGGAACAATAGGAAGAACTTGTTGATCAGAAAAGCTGGTGAACAACCTCAAAATTGTAGTGACATTAGCTTCCCTCCCTACAACTGGGTTCTCATGAACCCAGTCAGTCATTCTATTTGGGTCTATCTGTGGGACATTTCTAGAACTAGTGATGAGTTGGGTTCCAAAACTAGTAGCACTTTTAATCTTATCCAACAGCTCATTAACTTTCCTAACTTTGTGGGCAATTTTTGCATGAAAAGCAGCCCTTTCAAGGAAAGAACTGGCTTTCAACAATGGAAAACATTTGCATACCTCCTTTTGGTGCTGATTTTGGGGGGTCTCCACCTCTCGACGAAGCGTATCATAGAATAACTCATCGACAACATCTTCAGCATCATAAGCAGCATCCTTCAGCTGATTCAGCCAGCGCTTCACGCTCTTTAGGTCCACCTGTTTTTCTTCAGCAACTCGGAGCATGTCACGAACCTCATCAAGTGAGTCTCTGAGGCGAGCAACTTCATCCTTAAGACACCATAGAACATCGATTTCGTCTGTCACAAGAGCAAGCATCCTGGACAGAGTTTGCTCCACCACGAAACTGAACACAATTTCAGCCATGGCAAGTTCCTCACAGGCTTCAGAAAGAAAGAAAAGGATATAAAAAAAGGAGCAAAAAAATTTAAGAAGTAGAGGATGATTGTTATGTCAACAGCGATCATATTTAACCGAGTGAGCTGCTGCTTTCCTTTCTTTTATCTGATTATGGTTGCACAACCTTTGCTTTACTGTTAGACATAGCATATATTCATTTCTAAAGTTGGCGTTGGAACCATTTCTTTCAATGAAAAATGTTGATTCCTTGCCTTGCCAGCACTCCTTGAATATATAATGTGCAAGACGTGCTATACTGTAATCTTGGGTTCAAGTTGAAATCAACACTTACTGTTTCTAATTACATCAATTCAACGTATTAAAATATGCTAATACCTTTTATTCTTTTCTTTTTTCACTCTACAAATTCAGGATCATCTGTAATATATTCCTTTCTTTCTCAGCAGCAAATGCACAGCGCTTATGGCTTCTAGTTTTCATGTAAAGGAAATAAAAGTGCAGGCACGAGAAGAAAAGAATCTGCTCCTTTTCTTTTTCCTGATACTTTTCTTCTTGTTGACTTAATAGCAAATGCACAGTGCTTATGGCAAATTTTCTCATAATTCAAAGATTTGATCAGAATTTGATCTTCAGATGCAATGACAATGCATGATTTTAATGTGTATAATTAATACAACAAAAATCTTCAGTTTTACTCCCAAGAAAAGGTTTCTGAATTTGTTTGGTTCAAATGAATTTTATAAAATTTTGTGAAATTCATTTGCAAATTCAAGTAAATATGTTTAGTTTAAATGAAAACTTTGTAAAATTCATTTTGAATTTCAATTTTTTAATTTTATGGAATTATTTGAAACTAAATCAATTTTTACTAATAAAGTATGTTTGGTTTAAATGAATTTGGAACTCATTTGGACATGAATTCTATTTGAAACTCATTTGGAAATGAAATGAATTTCTTGGTGAAATTAAACCAAACAATGGATAAAAGAAAAAAAAGTAACGAGTTTCTATGAATTTGAAGAAATTTATCATATATTTCACATCCTAACAGTTTCAAAGAGAAAGTAAAGTCTTAATTCCATGCCTAATTGTGAGCTTTAGCACTGTATTGATTTCCATTACATATGATGCTACCAAATTTCTTGCAACAAAAATCAACAAATGCAAAATTCAATTGTTGTTTTTAGTTTTTTTTTATTTCCGTTTGTTGATTTTTGTAGTTTTTATTTTAAAAAAATCAAAAACAACAAAAAAAATTATATCAAAAAATTATTATTTTTATTATTAATACTAATAAAAGTAAAAATTTTATTTATGGCCTCAATAAAAGAACAATAAACAACAAATAAAAAAAAACATCCAACAAAAAATAACAAATAAGAACAAAAAACTTGTTAGACATGTTAATAAACAAATCAAATTAATGAAAAACGAAAATTCTTAATCTTTAAGAACATAAAATGGTATTCTAAAAAAAAGAACATAAAAGGGGGGAAATGGTTTATTATTTGTTGTTATAACAGTTGAAAATGTTTAATTCATAATCATTCAATTGAAGAAGGAAAAAGTAAAGAAAGATATAAATTTTAATTGAAGTTAATGGTTCTAAAAATTAAAAAATAACAAAATATTTCAATTGAATTGAATTGAGAAAGAGTGAGAAAGAAGAAAAAACACTTTTCAAGAAAAATAAAACATTAAAAAAAATAAAGACAGTAAAAAAATTTTTGAAAAAAAAGAAAACGTTGAGGAAAAAATATGTTGAGGAAAAAAATTAAGATAGATGTTGAAAAAAATAAAAATAATAAAAAATGTTGAAAAAAATAAAAGACATTAAAAAACTTTGAGAAAAAAATGTTAAGAAAGAAGATTTCACTTGAAGAAAATGAAAGTGGTCCATATTTTTAAAGAAAAAATATTGAAAGATTTAATGAGTAAACACTATTTTTTTTTTAAGAAACTTTTATTTGTGGTCTATATTTGAAAAGCTCCCTAAACTAAAATCTGACATGCATGCATGCAACTGCAGCCAAACAATGTGTGAAGAGACATTTGATCTCTGCGAAATAATACAACACAATTATTCGTTGAATATGATATTGGGAATTTGAGATATCTTGTCGTACTCAAAGTCACTCCGATTGATGCAACTTTCCCCAAGTTGGCAACAACAAAAAATCTTTAGATTTGTTAACTTGGAGAAGCGTTTCATTGTTGTTGTTGTTGGTAGATTCTTCAAATTTCCACAATCGACAATAACAAGAGATTGAAGAGAAGAAAGAACCCCCAACCACTCTTCGCAGAATTTCCATTTTAAAAAAATGGCATATTGACAAAGACTTGAGGGAAGTAAGGCGCTGAAGTTAATCTGGCAGAGACTTGATTCTTGGATTCCCAATTATCACTAGTTTATTCTTTAGCCAGCCAGCACCAGAAAATTTACAGAATTGAAAATTCTACAATTTTACAATCGCAAAATTACAGGCCAATGAAAAGGTTCCTGGGTCAAAAAAAAAAAAAAAGCCACAAAAGGAAGCAAGGCAAAAGGAGATGCAGGTACAAGCATGCTACATCTAGTTGCCAGTTCTGGTCCGCCATTAAGATGCATTATTTAATATTGGTCGAATTGCAGCTTTGAAATCTTCGTAAAATCTTTG
This sequence comes from Mallotus repandus, assembly GCA_949671775.1. NCBI lineage: Eukaryota > Viridiplantae > Streptophyta > Magnoliopsida > Malpighiales > Euphorbiaceae > Mallotus > Mallotus repandus. Next base: position 6,545 of record CATIWM010055169.1, read on the forward strand.
CTCAGAGAACCTCATTGCCCTTTTCCGGGCGGCTGCAGCCATCTTGAGTCTCAGTTTCTGGCATTCTTAATACAGTTAGGATGGCATCCGTTTATTCTTCAAGGCTTTGGGCAAGAAATCCTGTTTTCTGCCCATCTTCTTCCAAACCAACGTCCATCTTTGGCCCAGCAGAATTATGAGCTGAAGATTTCAAAGGAAATTATGAGTATGACCAATTCAAAGAGAGCATTTAATAGATGAAAACTAATCGGTGTTGCTCCCACTAATCGGTATTGCTTCCGCAGCCATATACTCAACAACACAAATGCCGAAGTGTTCATCTATCATGGAATGCATTCCAACAATCGCTCCTCCCAAAAGACCCACCAAATCCCTACAAATATTGAAAGTGAAAAGTGAGGATGCAAATCTAAACACAACTATCATCATGACAATTCTCACACACAACCCTAGAAACATCAAGATGCAATTCCAAAATCAAATGTCCTCTTATATTAAGTCAGCAGTGAGCATTCAGCTGATGCCATGCCTTGTCATGCCATGCAATTCCACAAGGCCTTTAATTGAATGAACTCACTTCCGTTGTTCCACCATCACATAGATATTACTGCCATTTAAGTACTAGACACACCTGTGAGCAATGTGACATAAAATTGCATGGTGGCTTATTGGGTTATGACAAAGAATCTAAGCAAATCAGAACTTTCAAATTTCAGATCAATAACAGAGAAAAGCTATGACTCTTCTCCGCATTTAGCTTTTATTTTAGCCGGCCCCGATTAATTTGGGATTAAGGCTTAGTTGAGTTGAATTCTGAATTCAGAATACGATTCACTTTCATGAGGATCTTGATTGTAAAGCAGTTGATATTTACCTGTAATTAACATTTTTATAGAATTCCACATCCCCATCAACCTTCAGCTCAATTGCTTTGTCCTGCAATTTCTGAAGTCTTGCTTCATCAGAATTGTTTCGACAACTACCCACAAACTGGAGCTTAGGTCTTGGCAAGTCAGCATCTAACTTTCCAATGCAGATGTAAAAGCCTCAAGTTGAAGAGCATGTGCCTGAGACACACACACACACACAAAAAAAAAAAAAAAAAAAAAAAAGCCTACGTAGTTAGATTAGAACAGAACTGAAATTACAAAAAGGAAAAAGGAAAAAGGAAAAAGGAAGAGGCATGTACAATACAAGTGTAAAAACAAAAATTATAAATAAATATTCAATATTCCCCTTTGAAACCTAAAATGACCGTATGTTGCACAGGACCCATTTCTAAGAACTTAACCAAAGAGGTGGAGATCACACGTTCTTAACAGCAACAGGTTCATCCTTAACAACAAGATATTGGATAAAAGGAGCGAAAGACATATTTCAACATAAATGAAAATAAAGTGACAAAGATCTCCAATTAGAATCACAAACTTGTTGACATGCAACAAGCTTTAATACCTTGAGCTTTGGTGTCAAAACAAAAAAGTCGCCCATAATAAAGTCTATTCGGTTTTCAACTCTATATATGGAAGCATTATGAAATGCATAATCAATCTTCTTCGGATCAACTTCAATTGCAATAACATGTTTGCAACTGAAACATAAAATGATCCAAAATCAAGCTTGTATAAGGAACAGAAAGATTACATTTTGCACATGCAAATTCATGCCTACCGGAAATGTGAAGAAAGAAAACGTATTATAAAGTAAAGTTATCACTTACGTTTGCGCAAGTTGGATGGCATTTCCACCAACTCCATTGAAACAGTCGATTATTATGTCACTAGCACAATGCAAGGCTTGATTTCTAGCAATGGGCTCTGGAGTTACAGAAAACCATCCTTCCTCGTTCATTCTTACACCGCTATCAAATCTGGAGAACATCAGATACCTTTGACCCCAATATTTGCCGATAATGGCAGAAGAGTCTTCTAGTATTTCTTGACACTGAAGGTCTGGACAAAAAAATGAAGCTATAAATTCATTACAAGGGAACGAAATTTTTCAATACCAGACAAGGAGAAATTTAATAAACAGCACTTAATTAATATCAAAAACTACCCCAGATGGTTGGGCTTAATGGAATCCACAAGCACAAATATACCTGCCACAGCATTTTTGTTTTATCATTTACAGTTCTCTATTGACTATTAACTGGCAGTACTGTTTAACAGAAATTAAAATGAATCCCGTGCCCCTTAATTCCATAATGAGCAAAATTTTATTTTAAGTTGGCAAAAAAAATAAGGACTATAATTTTTTAATATTGTATTCAGTGCTAAGAACATGGTCAGTTGAAACACAAAACTTGCAACGCCCCAATGGCAAACCTTTGTAAGCAATTACACATGCCTGTGTAATCAGTCGCTGAATCCAGTTACTAGAGATCCAAGCTCAAACTTCCATTGGCCCTTCTACCTTAGAAAAAAAAAAAAACTCCAATTACTATAGATCCAAGCTTAGCCAACCCGTCGTGGAATAGAAAGCACCAGTAAATTTTTTTTAAAAAAAATACAACAAATAGAAAGAGATTTTTAAATGTTCTGACAAACAGCGGGAATACCAATTGAATAATCCTAAAATATGTTCATTCTCAGTTAGGTGGTTCTGACAGTATTTACTCATAAAATGTAAAGCAAAGAAAGAAAAAAAAAAAAAAGCAAACCATAATTACACATGCCTATGAGTAAATAACCAAGGTCCAAAGGTATAACCTTCACTGCCATTTGATGATTTCCTTTGAGCTAGTTTTTTTCTTGCTTTCTTTTTCCGTTTTGTCATGCCAGGGTTAAGCAGGATATCTAACTTATCTGCTGCAGGATCACTAGTTTCCGTTTGCATATTATCATCCTCAATAAATTGCTTGGTTATCATACAGGTCAAGCTGCAAGAAAAACTTGATGTTAACATTCAGCAAGAAGCTGGAGGCAAAGACAGCAAGGTCTATAGTGACTTCTCAAATAGGCAAGGACAAAATGTCATCCTCAAAATTAGACAAAAATTTATCGATTCAACATCCAGGCAATTTATGCAGCTTTAGTTTTTTTACATACCCAAAGAATCTGACATATTGATTCTATAATTAAGATGGAGTTCATCACACCTTGTTGTTAGGGTTTGATTACTCACCTATTCAAAATGTTGTGTGTGAATTTTACATGACAATGAACTAAAAATTGAAACTCAAAATAAGAGCACATTACCTTCCAACATTCTCCTGTGCATCCAATGGAAGGTTTGATGAGACTTCATCATCAAAACTTGTACTGATCGCCTGAAGTTCATCTCGAAGCTCAAAACTATATTCATGTACATCCACTACAGGCGAAGTTCTATGGGCAGTGACTCCCATCTTCAGAAGAATCCACAGACCAAAGGTGATTATTAGAAACTGAACTCCTAGTATCACCAGGTGTTGAGTTGGAGACAATTAAAAAATAATTATTAGCACATGAAAAGTGGGACAATATAATAGTGAACAAGAAAATAAATTTTCAACTAAATAAATTCACTATTACAAAAGAAAAATATTTATAACCCAAGCTCACAAATTATTTTCGCTCTTGTATACTACAAAACCCACTCACTAGTATCTCACTTTTATTTGCCACTCATGGCACACTCTTTCTCATACACTACACACACCACTCACTTATTCACTCACACTCACAAATGATTTTCTTCTTCTCTTGGTGTGTTTTAGTATGAAACTCAACACCTATTTATAGTGCAAAATGCACTCTACAAGAACCAATCATCACCATTCAACATTTACCAACTTTTCCATTATCTTTGTTGGCCAATTCTTTTGTAAGTGAATAGTCCACTTGCTCTTGAAGTTGGTAGAGCACTTTGCTTAATTTTGATTGCACAAAAGAAACCATCTAGAGGATTTTTTTTTTATTAGTAATGATTTTAACAGTGCGATTGCTGAAGCATCCCAAATGCGGTGCTAAACGAAAACTGCATAGTATATACTACTCTTTGATAGTAGAAAAACAAAGTAAGCACATTGACATTGTATTTGATAGTAGAACCAGTTCAATATTTTAACAAACTATTCACAAAAGCCAACTCTACCATGTGATTATTAAGAGTGGATTGCTAAATTAATCGACAAAGAACATCGGAAAACAAACAGAATAAAGGTAAAGGAAACAAGGTTTAGATTGCAGATGAATGCTTTAAAAACTTCTCCTTAATTAAAGCATTCATCAATGGACGACTTTATAAAACTCATACATCAAGCAAAGGACAATTCTATCCTCACAATAAAGGTAAAGAAAACAACTTTTGCCAACTGATTAAGGAAAGAATTTTGCTATTAGACTATAGCATTCATTGAATAATAGTGGCAAGAAAGAGGACTAACCACTCTGTTTCTATTATCCAAAAACTAAACAAAAACACAAATTTCTGATTTTTCATTGTTGCTCTAAAAAAACCAATGGCAGAGGGAATTGTTTGTTTAGCTGTTCAAAGAATCACTGACCTGCTAATCCAAGAAGCAGACTTTTTGAGCGGTGTCAGATGGGAAGTTGTACGCTTGCAACAAGAACTGAAATGGATGCAGTGTTTCTTGAAGGATACAGACCGTATGCAAGATCAAGATGAGCGTGTTCGCAACTGGATTGCTCAAATAAGAGGTGCTGGATATGATGCTGAGGATGTCATTGACACCTTTATTCTCAAAGCTGCAACAGGTAGAGGAGAAGGGGCACGTGGACTCATCAAGAGCTTCATCACCATTTTCACCAAAGGTCTCGACTTCCATGAAATCAGGAACTAGATTGAAGCACTACGAACTAAGATTGGGGATATTTCAGCAAGCATACAGACATACAGAATCCAATCTTTTAGTGAAAAAGAAGGCTCTAGTTCTTCTAGGGCAATGCAACAACGATTGAGAAGATCATATCCCCACAAAGAGGAAGAGCATGTTGTCAGCTTTGAATCGATCACAATAAATCTTAAAGCTCAATTGATGATAGAGGAAGAAAGACTCTGTGTTGTTTCAGTAGTGGGGATGGGAGGGATCGGAAACACAACTGTTGTCAAGAAAGTATACAATGACATTCATGTCAAGCAACATTTTGATTGTTGCACATGGGCCTTCGCATCTCAACAATTCTTTATAAGGGATGTTTTGGTTAGAGTCCTTGTGGATGTTGCATCTAGCGAGGACAAACTGAAATTGGAAAAGTAGGAGGAGAAACTGAAATTGGAAAGGAGAGAGGACAAAAAGCCTTTTAAGAGGGTGAAAGAATAATTATCGTTCAAAACAATGTTGGAAAGGATGGAAGAGGAAGATCTGGTTAAAACGTTCTATGAAGCTTTAGGTGAAAAGCGGTACTTGGTAGCTCTTGATGATATATGGAGTAAGGAGGCATGGGATTGTTTAAAGCAAGCTTTTCCAAACGGGAAGAGAGGAAGCAAAGTTCTGTTCACCACCCACAATAGAGAAGTTGCTTCTCATGCTGATCCTTGGAGCCCTCTAGTGGAACCACCAATTCTGACAAGTGAAGAGACCCGGGAACTTCTCTGCAGGACAGCATTTCCAAAAGAGATTATCATGGGGCATGGCTACCCACTAGAATTTGAGAAATTGGGAAGGGAGATGGTTAAAAATATGTGGTGGATTGCCCTTGGCTGTTGTTGTGCTGGGAGGTTTATTGGCAATAAAGAAGTCATCAAAAGAGTGGGAGATGGTACAAAGAAACATTAATGCACAGTTCACAAAGTTGCAGCAGCAGCATCAGTATGGGGGAGTGTATAGGATATTAGGATTGAGCTATGAAGATTTGCCATTTTACTTGAAGCCATGCTTCCGTCATCTTGGCCAATTTCCAGAGGATTGGGCATTTTAGAAAAGGTCGTTGATTCAGATGTGGATTGCTGAAGGATTCATGTTGCAACAAGTGCAGGAAGGAGAAGAAACACTAGAAGATATAGGTGAATGATGTAGCGGAAGGTAGATAATTGTAAAAATCATTGATTCTAAAGAATACCGATTCGCAACCTTCAAACCCCTATTGATTCTATCGAATTCTAGGGAATTTGGGAAAAACAAAGTCTATAATTTTATTAGAAATCAAAGCCACCCTAAAAAAAAGCGTAAATAAGCTTGTATACCAAAAGTAAACCCTAAATAAACTCCTAATAAAAATAGGTAAAATTACGAAAATAGAAAAACAGTAATTAGAAGGCCCCAACATGCGAATTTGGCCAAAATGGCCACCGAAAACACTGAAATCTGACACTCAGAACTTCACTTTATTTAAGAAACTGCCACTACCGAACTTTATCCATTTTGTCTAAGAACTCCAAAGCTTGCTCTTGGACCGCATCATTCTACCACGAATTTGGCACAACTTCATCATCAGAAGAATCACCAATGAAAGGAATGGGATGCTTCACATTAAACACATATGCAGTACAAATATGACTTGGCAGCTTTAAGCGATACACATTAGGATTTATCTTTTCAATCACCTCCACTGGACCAATCTTCTTGGCAGAAAGCTTGTTATACTCACCAGCAGGGAAACGATCCTTAGTCAAGACTGCCCACACAAAATCACCAACGTAGAACTCCAGATGCCAGCGTATTCGGTCTGCACTCTGTTTGTATTTGGAGTTGGTAGTAGACAAGTTGTCAAAAACTGCCCTGTGCACGTCCTATAAACCTGTCACAAAATCACTAGCCTTGCCATGGAGCCTCTTTTTGCTAGGCAGCACCATCAAGTCAAGAGGACCTCTAGGTTGGACAAAATACACAACCTGAAAAGGACTGAATCCAGTGCTCCTGTTAATAGCATGGTTATGTGCAAATTCAGCTTGGCAAAGCTTTTGGTCCCAACTCTTCACATGATCTCCAACCAAACACCGTAGCAGATTGCCCAAAGACCTGTTCACAACTTCTGTCTAGCCATCAGTTTAAGGGTGATAGGCACTACTAAAGTTCAGTTGGGTGTTCACCATCTTCCATAGGCTGCGCTAAGAGTGGCTAAGGAACCTGGTATCCCTATCAGAAACAATGGATGCTGGCAATCCATGTAGGCGATACACATCACGAAAGAACAGTTGTGCCACATTGACCGCATCTGTGGTTTTCTTGCAAGGAATAAAGTGCACCATCTTAGAAAAGCGATCAACAACAACAAAGATGGAATCATTACCTC
>CATIWM010055170.1:0-15837 GCA_949671775.1 Mallotus repandus
AAGGTATAAATTAATTTTATTAGCTAAATTAGTATTTTTGGTATATTATGTTGATTTTAGATTAATTTCCAGAAATAATATAAAATGTATATAAATATTATAGTATTTAATTATTTGATGATTTAATTATATTTAGAGTTAAAATATATTTTTATGAATTTCCGGAATTTTATAAATAATAAATTTAAGTATAAGCTAAAATTTTTCTATTTATTTGAAAATAAATGTATTTTATTGTTTCATTTTAGAAATAAATTAAATTATAATATTTAAATGAGATTTGATGATTTTTGATAATTTATTAAAAATTATATTATTTTATTGATTATTGTGAATTTGGAACTCGGTTGAAATTGTGTGTAGTTTGGGAGTCTGACCCGAGTGTGGTTCTGTGTAGTATATTCAAAGTGTGTTTTCATGCAGGAACGACTCTACTTTTAGTAGAGAGATGTCCGTTTTACAGAGGAGATTCTGCCAAATTTTTGGTAGATTTTTTGTAAAACGTGATATTAGCCTGTGTCGAAACTCTGAGTCTGCTTAGCATTGTGTTTTAAATCGAGTTAATTCCTTCACTTCATGAATTTATTTATTTTTATTTTATGTGCATATTTTAAATAAAATATTATTTATTTTAGAGAACTCCGGGGCACGAGCTGTAGCACAAGGGCAGCAGAGAACGTATCGGCCGGCATGCTCAACCTGTGAGTTAATTTTATAGGATGTGTGTTGTGTGTGTTTCAATATATTTTCTAGCAATTAAAAATTAAAGCTTGAAAAAAGAAAAATTATTCGGTATGATTTATTTATTGATTTAATTGTTTATTTATTCATTATTTAATCATTTATTTATTTATTCGATTTAATTATTTATAATTCGAATTGGTTTGGAGATAAGGGGAGAACGTGCTACCTAGTGGGTATCACTAGGACCACGTGCGCACGGGTAATATCCCAGTATGTAGTTAATATGTGAATGGTTAGAACTCAGCCGATGCATTGCTTTCGGGACATCCAATATAGAATAAGTGAAATGACTGTGGCAGTAACTCGGTTGAAGCATTGCTCTCGGGACAGTAGTCACGTGGATTAAGAGAGCCGAAAGGCTATTAGAATAATGGTTTAGGTGTTCTACCATATTTTCCACCAACACAAAATATTTTAAATATTTTATACGAGAATTTCATATTAAATCGATTTAAAAAGTTTTAAAAAGACTTCATATAAATATTATCGAAAAAAGTAAATGATTTAATAATTGTAATTATTTTATTCTATTTTATTTTAAAAAGGGTTTTAACAAATGGTTGTAAAACCAACATACATTTTATAAAATTAATTCACTCAGTGAGGTCTGATTCCCCTCAACTTATTTTTTTCAGGACCTCACAGTATGTCTTCTAGTATCCACTGTTTGCGCCGAGTTCATTCTTCACCGACTACATTATGTTTGTTAATTTAATTTTGTATACTGTGTAACTAAATTCTAGACACCGCAGTAATTAAATTCAAAATATGTATTATCAGTATTATGATTGTACCTGACTTTTAAATATTGTATTTAACGAATATTGTTTTATGTTTTTATTATTTTGCATTTATTATAATTTACCGTTAAGTGTATTGTTTTATTCCACAAAAAAAAAATGTAAGGCTTGCTATGGGTTTCAGTTACTTTATGTATCCCCATTCCCTAGTGCCGGTCACGAACCTTCGGTTCGGGTCGTGACAATAACTTTGAGATTGATCTTGTTCTGGAACCTACACGGATGAGAAAAGCTAGGTGAATGGGTGGGTTTCTCCCACAAACACTCTGATGCTTAAGTCAGTATTTATAGGAGAAAAAATAAAAGAATATAAAGAATAGAATGAATTGAGAAAGTAGAGAATTAGATGTTTGTGTAGAATAGAGAATGTAATAGAAGATAAATAAATATGAGAGATATGAATAGTATATATAGAGATATAAACCTTGTTCAAGCTGGACTATTGTCCTTGTCCTTGTAGGATTAGTTCTCCTATTTAAGAAAGAAATATATTTCTATATATAATAATCTTTAGAATTAGGAAAAAAATAGTTTACCTACCTTTTTAGGAATTGTCATTCCTCTTTGGGGTATCAAGAGTCCCCCTATTAGGTCATTTTTTAAGACCCTAAAGGTCGATGATGAAAGAAAAAAAATCTCATCAACAAATAGGATTGATGAACAAAATTGAGTTTCAAACCATTTCACAACGATACGAGACACTAAAACCTTACCCGATCACCTACTGAACCCTTTCGAGACCAAATTAAACCCTTACCTAACCTTTCACAAACCCTATTTGGGTTAAAAAATAAGTTTTGATGAATGAGAGAGAAATAGTCCTAGTTAGATCTTCTCTATCCTATTAATAAGTAATGTCCTAAAAAATGGCTATCTTGTGTCTATAATGTTATCTATTTTTCAGACTGGTTTTTATTCTGTGGGCCTCGGTTTAATCTCGAGAAACCTCGGGACCAAAAGTCAAACTTTGGTCAACTGATATTTTTGGAGGTCAAATCAAGCTCCCAAAGTTGAATTTTAGTCTGAAACTATCTTTTAAAATCATAGTGTGCATGTAGGTCTTATTTGGCAAAAAGTCAAAATTTTGACCTCCAATGGTCAAAATGGGTCCTACGCGTGTTTACCTCGCCATTCCTAATATACTTGTCATCGAATGAGATCACTTTGAGCACCTGGCATAATGTGAAGTCATTTGGGACACTTTTCATGTTTAGTACTCTCCAAGTAAGGAATGTACTATTTAATGCATATACTAGGATAAGTAGCATTATTAGGATGGAGAATTATATTCATTTTACCCTTTAAGCCTTAATCCTAACCAAAAAATTACCCTCCTTGCCATCAAGGCTCTTTTCTATAAATAGAAGCTTTAAGGAGCTGAAATGAAAGAGGAAAATGAATGAGAATTAGAGAAATCATGGAGAAATAAAAACTCACAAAAATAAGAGTGAAAAATAAAGAGAAAACTAGCCTAAACTCTACCTCCCTCAATTCTCTCAATCTCTCATAAATTTCTAACCCAAAAATAACCCTCAAATCCTTACATATCAACCTTAATTCCAGTAAAAAAATCCTCCTGAAAATCATATCAAAACACCCTCAAATAATCACTCAAATCAAGCCTTTCTAAACTAGCCTCCACTTGCTCTTTCCTTGATTCAATCTCTTGTTTTGGGTGAGTTCAATCTTAAATTTTAAGGCTAAACACTTTCAAAAACCTTTTCTTCTTTTTCTTGTATCTTTATTTTTAGGTTTAGGGGCCTTGGATTTTTTAATTTTGGTGAAAGATATTCGTTTTAAGGTTGTACAATGATGAATAGCCGGATTTAGCTCATGAATAGCTAAGTTGGCTATTAATACCCAAATCTGGCTATTGAAGGCTCCCAAACTGGCTATTGGCATGGCAAAACCAGTTATTTAGGTGGCAAATCCGGCCATCCATGTCTGAGCTTCAAAAATGTGCATTTCTTGCTCTGAAATGACTCCAGTGATGATCTTAAAGGCTCATATGCTTTCCATGATGATTATACATCATCTAAATGAGCCTCAAAGGTCCTAGGATGATTGGAATTCATTTATTTCTTTTTTTTATTTTTAAACAATGCTTCTTCTATTTTCAACTCTTGCTTTGAACCTTCTTTGATCCTTTTTCTTTTTGTGTTTTAATTGTGATTTTGGTTGATGATCAACATCGAGCTCTTTGTATTGTGTTTTGATTGTTGTTGTGTGCTTTTGTGCTCTTGTTAATCTTTGATTCTTACTAATTGTGAAGTAATTTGTGATTAATCTTTGTTATTTTCTCTGTCCTTGTTTGATTAAGTATTGATTTGAGTTAATTATGTGCTTTTATGTGTTTAATCTTAATGTAATGATATGACTACTCTTTGTTTTGCTTAATTTGGTTCCTTGATGATTATTATATGTTAGTTTTGAGTCTTATTTTGTTAATATTTGCTTTATTTGTGCTTAATGTGAATTGTGTGATCCTTGAAGTGTCAAATGACTATTGTTGGTTGATTTGGCACTTCTAAAGGAAAAATTCTTGTTGATTGTGTATCTATATGATTTCTACCCAAATTGTTTGTTACCAATCCTTTATTTATTGTTACTATTAACCTTTTTTTCCTTTGTCTTATGATTATTATTGATTAACCAATATCTTTTTTTTGTGAATATGGGTTATATGCATATTGTGAATCATTTTTTCTCTTAAGTGTTTTTACACATGATTTTTTATTTGACCAAAACCCAACATCTCTAAACATTCTCTTTTTCCTAAGTTTCTCTTTTTGATGATTATTGGAATCATGGGAAGGCAATAGTTTATGGTATGAATTAAATCTATCCAAGGTACAAAACTAATATTTTGAGGCCTAACTTGATGGATTATTCATATTATAAATTAGATGCTTTATCATGAATTTCATCATTTTCTTAAATTATATTTTTATTACAAATATTCTTGTTTTTATTTAACTCTTTAACTTTTTCTATCTTTCCTTACTTTTAAAAGTTTCTTTTTCAAATATTTTAATTTCTTTAAATAAATAGCCCACAAGTACCCTATCAACTAATATCATCAATATTTTATCATAATACATTAATATAAAATTAAATTTCAATGATAAATTTATTTTATATATGATTTATAATTAATCTAACTAATGGGTTATTTTAAAAAAGATTATAAATTTATTTGAAAAATTATTTATTCAATTCATAATTAAATCAAAATACATTTAAATTTGAGTTATTGTGAATTCCTTGCAGTTAGTTAAATGATATATCATTTAATATATAATTTCACTATTAAAATTTCGTATTATTTTAACGTTAAAGTATATATTATAAACAATATTTTATAGAAGGGTACTAAAGTGTCTGAAATATAAACATGTACTTAAATGTCGCAAAAAAGTTATAAAAGTTTTGCTACAAAAAGAAACTACATGGACCAAAATTGTAAGTATCCTAAAATAAAAATATTTAATATTCTTTTGTCATTACACGAGTCAAGATGCCCTGGAAGGCAGCGTAGAGGACCACTGTGCAGGCTTGGCTTTAAAGTCAAAATTGCAAAGCTACAAACCTCAAAAGGCCAAATGGAACATTACAAACAAAATATACTTCCTAACCTTGAGTTCACCTCCAAATCCAATCCTTTAATTAATCCATTCAAATAGCTCATGAAACCTCTCCTGCAGGCTGCAGCTCTCACCAGTCTCTTTAAATCCATAACCAAAAGTGCCATTTATTACACCACAAAATATCAATGACGACACTACTCACACTCCTCCTAATTTCCTGCATTTTAACATCAGCGACAGCCATCACAGTGTGGCCAAAGCCAAGAAACTACACATGGCAACACCCACAAACCGCGATACTTCTATCGCCAACCTTCACCATCACCTCTCCCAACCATCCACACCTCACTCCCGCCATCCAACGTTATCTCCACCAAATCCTCACCGAACATCACCAGCCTCTCGTCAACCCTTCCGTCAACATCTCTAACTCATCTCCACCATTGCAATCTCTCTCAATCACTGTCTCTGACCTTTCCGCCCCGCTCCAACACGGCGTCGATGAGTCCTACATGCTCACCATCCCCACATCCGCCTCCACGGCTAATTTATCATCTGGGACTGCGTGGGGTGCAATGCGTGGTCTCGAGTCGTTCTCCCAGTTAGTTTGGGGCGATCCTTCTTGCGTTCCTGTTGGTCTGTATATATGGGATTCGCCCATTTTTGGACATAGAGGTGTGATGTTGGATACATCGAGGAATTATTATCCGGTGGCTGATATATTGAGAACTATTAGTGCTATGAGTGCTAATAAGCTTAATGTTTTTCATTGGCATATCACTGATTCGCATTCGTTTCCTATGGTGTTTCCTTCTGAGCCTGGACTTGCTGAGATGGGTTCTTATGGGAATAATATGCAGTACTCCCCATCCGATGTTGCTGACATTGTTCGGTTTGGTCTTGAACATGGGGTCAGGGTTATGCCAGAAATTGACTCTCCTGGTTAGTATTCAGTTGTAGTTTTAGTTCATTTCCTTTTATTTTTTATTGCTATGCAACAAATTTAATAAATTTGCACAAAAATTTAAACCCACATTTGAATGATTAGAGACTAATTGCATGCGCAATATGTTAGAAATGTATTGTGGAATTCAAGAGTTCGTATAATAAATTAGTCATAAAATGTTAAAAACCAATGCTCCATCTATATGTGATACTAAAGTGCCTTTCTTTTGTTCTTTGTTCTGTAACTTTTTGGAAACTCGAGCTGTCAGAGGTCAATTAGTTATTTGGAATTAAATAATAATAATGATTTTGGTATACCTTTTTTTTTTAACAGAAATTGATTTTGGTATACTTTATTACCTATTCTTTATACGTTGGAGGCCAAATAGGCCGATATCTGTGAGATGAATATAGGAGAGCAGCCCTCCCCTTACAGATCCTTCACCACAAATGAGATGGATGCCATCAAATACTGGTATATTTTATTACCTTTTTTAACTAATAAGAGTAGTGATTTTTTTCATAAGTACAAATAGAGAAATTAACAATAAAAAATGTTACCAACAACTGTTGGGATCAACTGGCAGAGAGTTGTTCCTGCTTAATCGAGGTCTCGAATTCGAGTTTTGGTGTATGCTAACGCATTAAATTAGTTGTTGGAAGACTTTTGCCGTGGTCGTACCTAGATCGAACAGGATTAATCAGAGTTCAATGAGTTCTTGATACATGTGGTTTAGACCAAAAAAAAAAACCATAAAAAAAATGTTGGATATGAGTTGGTGACATCTGCTTTACAGCAGAAGCCTAACAATAGTTTATTGAGTGATGCTTATCTTATCGAAATGAGTTACTTTACTTTTAGGATTCTTGCTCTTGGTGAATAATTCTTTTTTAATGTAATTGTGCTTAATGTTTAAAATATTTTGTCGAAAATCATTGACTTGTATGAATGTTTCATAAGAATTTGTAGAGAATCATTGACTTGTATGAATGTTTCATAAAAATCCTTCTGGATCAGCTGTGTGATTTAGGTCTCAGAAAAATTTCAGGCAATTATATATGATGTATGATCCAATAATTGGTGTTTTCTCCATTGTTGTTTGCTTGCTAACATTGTTTCCAATGATAACAGTCTGCTGTCTATGCTGTTGTAAGTTTGGCTTACTATGTGTTTCTAATGGCCGTCGCGAGCAAAGCTTACTATGTGTTTGTATTGACAATCATGAACAAAGTCTGAATTGGCATTCTTTAACTGATCCATCTTTTTATCTATATTTATATAAATATAATAAAGCTGAGCTCTTACTCTAATATTATGCCAAGTGGCAGCATATCAAAAATATTATTTTGATATTAATGTGTTTTATTATCATAAAAACTAACAGTTAGATTTTTCCCTGTGAAGACACAACATGTGCATGACGACCTCACCATTGGTTATTGTACAAATTTCTTTGCAGCGACATGCTCAAACAAGAACCATTGTCTCAAAACTCAATCTTTTTTTTTTATTTATTGTTTGGGCTGTGTGTGTTAATCTTTTGTTTTTTTTTTTTGTGTTTTTTTTTAAGGCTGTGTAATGCCCTTTCCAATGTTCTGAAATGTAAATCTTCTTAGCAACATGATATAAAGTGAAAGACCTTAAATTTTCATGAGAAAGTGTTTGAATTAGATAAAAAGGTGGTTCATGAACTCACAAGTACTGCCAACTAGGATAAGCCATTAATTAAACTATGAGTCAGTCTCACTGATGAGTGTCTTTGCATTCCACTCTCTACAGAAATTTGTAGGAGGTTGAATCATTTTAGTTAATCACTGGGGACTATATCAGTGGCTGATTGATTGAGTCTCAAATTATCTCGTAAGTGCAGGACATACAGGTTCATGGGCTGCAGCTTACCCAGATATTGTAACATGTGCAAACATGTTCTGGTGGCCAGCTGGAAGTGAATGGGCTGATAGGCTTGCATCTGAACCAGGAACTGGCCATCTAAATCCATTGAATCCTAGGACCTATCAAGTGCTGAAGAACATCATTGCTGATGCAGTCACCATGTTCCCTGAACCATTTTACCATGCCGGGGCTGATGAGATTATCCCAGGATGCTGGAAAGCTGACCCAGACATTCAATCCTTCCTATCAAATAATGGAACCCTTAGTCAGCTGTTAAAGACCTTTGTCACTTCCACCTTCCCTTACATTGTATCACTCAATCGCACAGTTGTATACTGGGAAGATGTTTTGTTGGATGAGAATGTCAAGGTGGATGCTTCAATTCTTCCACCTGAGCACACCATTCTACAAACTTGGAATCATGGTCCAAACAATACAAAACTGATTGTTGCTGCTGGTTATCGAGCTATTGTGTCATCTTCGGAATTCTACTATTTGGATTGTGGGCATGGCGACTTTCTTGGGAATGATAGCCAATATGATCAGCCACCAACCAGTGGTAATACAGGAAATGGAGGGTCATGGTGTGGACCCTTCAAAACATGGCAAACTATTTATAACTATGACATAACATATGGACTGACTGAGAAGGAAGCTGAATTAGTGCTGGGGGGTGAGGTGGCATTGTGGTCAGAGCAAGCAGATCCAACAGTTTTAGATGTACGCCTTTGGCCAAGAACTTCAGCAATGGCTGAGACTTTGTGGTCGGGGAATAGGGATGAGACAGGGATGAAGAGGTATGCAGAGGCAATGGATCGTTTAAATGAGTGGAGGTACAGAATGGTCAGCAGAGGAATCGCAGCTGAACCTCTTCAACCTCTCTGGTGCATTAGGAACCCGGGCATGTGTAATACAGTTCAGCCATTTGATAAATTGAACAGTTCTTAGGTTTGAAAAATGAAATGGGAAAAGAATATCTCCGTTTTCTCTTTTGCATAAATTTATGATTTCTGAAATTTAAATTCAATACAAAGGAAGTTTTTCAAGAATTGTTTATCTTCATAAGTCAGTGACATAAACCCAAAAAACAGAAATACAGAATGCAGAATAATTTACATTATGATTCTTTCTGCCATTGTAACAGTTGCACATTGTAATTTAAGATGTAGTAACTATAAATCTTTCTTTCATATATCTACACTATGTTTAATAGTCTATTACATAATTCATTTCTTAATATTTTTCTTCCCCCCTGTTGTAAGAAGATACTGGTGCTAATTAAGTTGAAACTCGACGTCTCCTGCTCTCAATTTCAAGGTAAAGTGAAAACAACATGTGATTGATGCCTTTTCCTCATTTCAAACTAAATAAATATGGAGTTCCCTTAATCACCTTGAAGCAGCTTTCCACTTGCATGAGTAACATCTTTTAATTTTATTTGTTTCTGCTGCTGTTGTTGTATTACTTCCTCTTTCCTTATTGTGCTCTAGTGTCTGCAGAAGCTCATGTTGAATTTCTGATATGATGTTATAAAATTGCTGTGCAGGAACATTTGAAAAGGTGGATATACATGGGATTGTCATATTTGTATCTGCCTACTAACCTGACTATACATATTGGAAATTGAAATTTCTCAACGTGCGTATGCTGTTGGTAATTCTTAAGTGAAATATCTTTAGACTGCAGCTATGCAGACTCTGCATTTGATATATCTCTAATTGATTGTTCCAAGTGCTTGTGGGCATAAATTTGACTTGATTTGATTTTTTTGAATCATTCAATTTCAATTGTTTTTTTTTTTTTTTCTATGACTCTCTAGTCCATCTCCCTATCGACTGTAAGCACATAAAACATAGGAATAAAGTCTCAAAACATTTTGTCTTGTTAAAAGGAGCTACTAGACTTTATGTTTTGGATTCAGAGTGTTTAATTTTTATTCAGCTGTTGTCCCTGTGGATGTTTTGAGTTGTGTTCTATGTCACAGGTCCTCATTCTAGCCCTGACATTCAACCCGTGTGACATCTAAACTTCTCGATGCATAGGCCAACCAAAACTTATGAACATGCTTCCAATCTTATTCTGAGTGCCCCATCTTATTTCGAGTTACTTTATTGTTCT
Source organism: Mallotus repandus (assembly GCA_949671775.1). NCBI lineage: Eukaryota > Viridiplantae > Streptophyta > Magnoliopsida > Malpighiales > Euphorbiaceae > Mallotus > Mallotus repandus. Next base: position 10,089 of record CATIWM010055170.1, read on the forward strand.
GTAATCTTCATGATTTTTGCCTTCCATTTGATTGTCTTATTCTTTCTGTTTTTGGTTTACAAAAATGCAAGGGGAAGGCTGCATATATATACACCCACTTTACCCCTAGTGCGGCATCAAGTCTGGGAGCAATTTGTGCACAGGGTGAGCCCTTTTTTATTTTTCTAACATGATACATACTTTAAGACTGCAAATGCAGGAATGAAAGGCAAGTGGATTAACAAAAGTCAAGAGAACTGCTGAAAGGTATTAGTTACTTGCATGAAGATTCTCGACTGAAAAGAGAATTACACGCGGATGATCTCAAGGCTAGCAATGTGTTATGAGGCAACATTTTCCTATTATCATTCAGAAGATGGTCTTTAATGTTTAAACCTGCAAGCTACACGATGTGAATCCGAATGCTCATTTTTGGTACAATGATATGAAACCTGTCCTTTTGCAATTTATTTAATATGCAATTTGAGGAGCACAAGTAAAACCAGAAGAAGTGCTGAACAACCATGCAAGACCAAAAGGCGATAGCCCAAATGGCAGAGAGACATTTCGTTTTCTTGTGCAGATTATTTTATCACAAATTATAGCTGATGAGTGAGATATCCATTAAAAGAAGAAACTTTTTTATATGCAACTTTGGTAGTATTCACTAACAAGCTTTTTACACTGGATTTAATTGTCTGACTATTAGCATTGCTCAACTTCTTAAGGGAACCGACAGAGCATACTTCCTGATTAGGTTTACCTGTTTGGTGGCACAGCATACAAAGTATTATCAATGAGTCCCCTTCTGCAGGTTAGTACGGTAAACATTTTTTTAGGGGGTAAATTAGGCTCCAACCGGAGGTTTTGAACTTCAAACCTTATAAGCCTTGGTGATGATTCCAGTACCACTGAGCCAGCCTCGGCACTTTAGTTACTGCTGTAGACGGTAATACTGTCGAGGTCCTTTCTTTGTTCAGGAAAAAAATTATCAAAATGCTGCCCAAGTTAAGAAATGTTGGGACAGCTGCACTAGATTAATCGCTTGAGCATTACCATTAACCCACCTAATTAACTTGACTTTACACTCTTTTATAATTAACCTTTTCTCTTTCTTGCACTCATAAATGATTGAATCAAACCATCGCTACATTTTTTTAAAAAAGTTTCTCAGATTTCTTGTAGCAGTGGCCTTCCTTCTAAAGTCTCTATAAAGCCAAAATCATGCCAAGGCCATGCATACTCAAGTTAGTGTCATCCACTTAATTGTCCTTCATCACCATGAAATCTCCAAGCCTAGCAGTATCAGCAATGGCTGCTGTTATGATGCTTCTTCTACTTGCTAATTCAGTTTCAGAAGCTGCTATTTCATGCAGTGACGTGATCAAGGACTTGAGACCTTGTATCAATTACTTGGCTAATGGAACTGGGAAACCACCTGCAGCTTGCTGTGCAGGAGCTTCAGCTCTTGCATCTGCTGCAACGACTACTGCTGATAAAAGAACTGCTTGCACATGCATCAAGTCAGCTGCACAGCAAGTAAATATCAATGCTCAGCTAGCCCAAGCTCTTCCGTCCAACTGTGGGATCAGCTTGCCATACACTATTTCACCGAATTTCGATTGTTCCAAGTTCATATACTTCCACTCTATTCTTCCTTTTTGTCCCTTCTTTTTTTTGACGCTTTCAGCAGTTTCCTGCCTGTTAATCATTAATGACATAGTTTTTGTTTTTTTACTTTGCAGGATCAGTTAAAATTGAAGAAACCAATGCCTTTGCACATGATCCTATGTTTCAAGGAAGGCCAAGAGTGAGAAGTTGTACTTCATTACTCTCTCTCTCTCTCTCTCTCTCTCTCTCTCTCTATATATATATATATATATATATATATATCTACATAGGATAATGATTTATGTAGCTAGTAGCTACATGAATATTAAGGTAACGCTATATTGTACGGAACAGCTGATGCTGTATTAATGTAATACATATATCATAAATTTAATAAAGTTTGCTTGGTTTAGCTTTATGCCAAATCAAATAATAGCATATCCCATTTTCATTCAGTACTATAAGATGCGCTCGAAGATAAATTGAATAATATTATGCTAAAAGAAGTTTAACAAGAGGTAACTACCTCTTGTCGACTTAAGAAACACATCATCTCCCTTTCTTATAGCCTGAAAGGGTTAATTTACACTTGCAGAGTACGTGGGGGGAAAAGGATTTTTTACAAGTTGATTACTAGCCCTAAAAAAGTAGAAGAATAAATAATAAAGAGAAATTCTTGCCTACTACTGCACCCAGTAGTTGGATTTATAATACATATAATCAAACCATTGGATATAATACTCTGAGTGCAGATAAGAATCTCCCGAGTAATAAATGGTGTACAATGATACATAAGAATAGAAAGTATACAGACATGGGCAAACCTTAATGCCACTTTTTGGAGAGAGAGAGAGAGAAGAATCACATAATCAACAAGTAATGTTGATTGAGGTTATTATTATCATATATATAATCATAGGCAGTTGGGGTTTCTACCAGGGCCACCATAAAAAAAATAGTTACCCCAATCACGATCATTGCCATTTTGAGTATCATAGCAGTTGGATTGCTCAGTGAAAGTGCCAATATCTTTAGGAGCCCTGAGATTGTTGGATCCATCAACAATTTGAATGTTCTTAAAGTAACCGGACTTTCCAAACCCTTCTTCAGGAAAATGGCCACTTCCCATTTGAGTAGTGGTGTGTTGTCCATCAGATTCTGAGTTCACAACCTCACCTCCCCATTCAATCATTGTAGCACTGTCTGCTAGGTAAGAGAAGAGTGAAGCTGGCCAATATCCTAGCACATAGTCATTTCCAAATTGTATCCACCAGTTGCCCTCTTTCGGGTCCTACAACCAACATTATTGATCCAATGTTGCCAATTAAAAATATACAAAACCATAAACAAGACAAGTAGACACAGGAACAAAGCCAGATATACATCTGTCAGAGATTCTCCACACATTTTCATTTATAATACAAATATAGTCATAATTCTTGATTGTTTGTGATTATATTTTATTGCAATCAAGAAAGTGAAAATGGTCAGCTGTCTTTTTTTCTTTTTCTTACCTTCCAAACAAGTAGGCTGATATCATATTGGGAGTTACCATAACCAGAAACAGGGTAGATGCTTGCACCCATTGCTATTCTATTATTGATTTGAATAAATCCTGAACAAAGGAGATTGTAGCAACCTGTGGCTTGATATGCATCACCCTGCCATGTGACTTTTCAATATTAGACCAAACCTTGAGGCAACTGATATGTTAGTTCAAGAAAATGAATTGAAAATACATGGACACTTACAGTCCAGTAGGTGAAGAGTCTAGTTCTGTTATCTCCATATAGATCTGGACTGACCTGTTTTAATACCAATAACAGCAAAAAAAAAAAAAAAGTTGGAATTATCATTTATGAAACAGAGAATTTAAGAGATAAAGTTAAAATAATGGTAACTAAAAAAAGACCTGCCAGCCAGCTTCAATGCTATTAAGATCTTGACCAAAAGTACCTCCCAGGATCCAAATTTGAGATAAGCTGAATTCATTAGGCTGTTGTGTTCTGGGTTGCCATACATTTATGGTTGCTTTTGCTCCATAATACTTGTCTCCTTCCACATAAACTATTGCATGCTATAACCACACACATTTATAAGCTATCAGGGAAAAAAGGAATCAGAAAAAAGGCTAGCTAGAAAGGGCTTTTTCTTTAGTTCCCTTTTCTTTTTGAAGTGCATAATTGCTTCTTTTATCAAGATCTTTATAAAAAAAAAAAAAAAAAGCACCTGATGGCCACTTTGAGAAATAAAGTCATCAGGTTCTGCAGAGGTGGGTTTAGGAACAGAAAATCGGTTCTTCTTGCCAAAACTTCTGACAGAACTTGCTCTTAATATATCATCTTCTTTAGTCCTTCTTACAGGAATAGTGTCTTCTGGGCAGTTCCCATTTAAGTGCCACAATTGAGTAATGGTTTCTGATCCTTCATTAGAATTAGAAGAGACCTTAACAAAATTCTCTCTCAGAACTCCTCCTGGGTGGAAATTTGGTCTCATCTGAACCCATTTAAAAAAAAAAACCCTCTTTAAAATATATATGCTGAAAATAAAGAAGGTAGGTAGGCTAATGGCAAGAATGAAGAAAAGAAATAAAACCTGAATTTTGTGGTCTTTGAGCAAAGGATGATCAAAAGCTGGTTGATGAGCAATATGGACACAGTCAATTATGTCTCCATCTGGGCTCTGAATCATATGTACACACAAAACTTGACCAATCAAAGACTAAGTAAAAACAGAAACAAAACAAAGAGTTAATAGAAAGGAAATTAAAGGACCTTGATGGATTTGACATGAGGCTTGTTCAAGCTGTTCAAGTGAGTGGAAACATCCAGCTTCTGCTGAGACAAGCTGCTTCTACGCGCAGCATGTGTTAATGGTATGTTAGTCCATAAAAAGACCAACAAGAAACAGGCTAAAACACTGCCGTTTCCTTTCGCTATCACCATACCCAGAAATTGAAGTTGCAGACTGACAAGAAAAACGAAAAAGGGCTGCACGTAGATTCTCTGTTAGAGAAGACCAAAAAGAATCTTCTTCTGTTCAACTTCAAACATGGACAGCAACGAGTGGAGTGGAGTGGAGTGGAGTTGAGTTGAGTAGGAGTAGTAGCCGCAGTAGTGGATGATCTTTTTTAAAATATATTTTGATTTTGCTGTGCTTATCCTACGCACCCACCTCGGCCACTACCACCACCACCAATCAACGACACCTTTCTTTTCACTACGAGATACAGACAATAGATGGCTGGCTGTCCACAACAATGTATCCAACATAAAAAACACCCAATGCTCTTTCTCTTCATTGTCCTGCTTGGTGAGTGTAAGTGGTGTTGTGGGGTTGGATTGGATCGGTAAAACAGGGGGAATATTATTTGTTTAAAAAAAATGGGGAATATTACCGACTACTTGCCATGTTATGGATAAATTATTTAATTTTTTAATTAAAATAAAATTTTTATATATAATTCAATTTTTATATTTTTTCCAGTTAATTAAAAAATTTTACTAAAACCGAACATATTTTAAAATAATTTTCATTTTTAAAATTGTCTGTTCACAACTTTTTTATTTTCATATTTGTATCAAATTTTAAAATTTGACATATTATTTACAATTTTAACTTAAATTTTAGAACAATTAAGATCTGGATATTTTATATTTTTAAGGGGATAAGTGCAATTTGAATCTTTGTAATTTTTTTCTTTTGGCAAAAACCAGTTTTGTATTTTTTTGGACATTTAAGTGCCCTGTGTTCACCTTTCTTTACATTTAGTATTTTTCTAATTAATATTATTATTATTTTATTAGAAAACAGTAATATAAAATTAAATTTCAATGATAAATTTATTTTATATATGATTTATGATTAATCTAACCAATTAGTTATTTTTAAAATATTACAAAATTATTTTAAAAATTATTTCTTTTTATTTATAATTAAATTAAAAATATATCTAAATTTAATTTTTTGTGAGTTTATTGTAATTGGTTAAATGATATATTACTCATTATATAATTTTACCATTAAAAATGTAAATTATTTTTACATTAGAGCATACATTTTAAATAATATTTGTTAATTTGGTACTAAAATATAAAAAATGTAAAACATAAAGTACTTAAATGCTAAAAAAAGTATTAATTTTGCTAAAAGTAAAATC
>CATIWM010055171.1:0-21533 GCA_949671775.1 Mallotus repandus
CAACAAAATATACAAAAATACTAATTTAGCTAATAAAATTAATTTATACCTTCTAATAATCAAAATTATCATTATACATGTTAATTAACTATAAATTTACCAAAAATCAATTAAAAATCAAATTACACAATTTTCTCTAAAATTCATATTTTTCACATATAACTTCCAAGAATTATAATAAATTATCTATAATTAATTTTACAAAATTTCCTTTACAAACATTACTCCAAATAATATATAGTATTTATTAAAATTATCACAATTTTCGGGCTCAGAATAGTAACCCGAACCAAAAATTTCAAAAATTAAAATAAATCCGAACTATGAAAAATATATATATTTGCATTGAATTCAATCTCTACATCAACTTTTCTACTTAACATTAAGCCTGATTCTCACTTAATTAACCAAAAATTAACAAAAACTCAAAAATGAATTTACCTTGTTTCAAGTCGATCCGAAAGGAGATAAACGAAATTGAAGGTAGATTCGAGAAGCTTGGAAGATGAGGATTCCAATGACACTGGAATCATGACCAACCAATGTCGGAAACATCGTCGGCGACCAAAGCTAGCTCCGGCCAAAACCAAAAGAAAATGGAAAATGAGGAAGAGAGGCGGCTGGCAGGAGGGCGGCGACACATGGTGGCGGCGGCGGCGAGGCAGTGGGGTGGTTGTCTGGTCTGGTTCGGACGAGAAGAAAGAAAGAAAGAAAGAGAGAAGAAGAAGAAGAAGAAAAAGAATGGCCCGAAAAAATTTTGCTTCTGACCCCCTTTCTTTTTAATAATAATAATATAATATTAACTCTCCCATAAAAACACTGTACAATAAACATATACAAAAATAATATACCTAATTAATTCTCTCCACCATAATAATATACACAATAAAATATAAAATAATACTTAGCTAACAATTTAATAAAATATCATTAACACACTTTTATAAAATAATATTCAACACTAAAATTCAAATTTAATTTCACTAAATAATAATCTCAATATTAATAAAATATTTTTTAACACTACAAATTTTAAAAATTTATTTTATAATTTTTAAAAAAATAATTCGGGTGTATACAATCTTCCCTTCTTATAAAAATTCGTCCTCGAATTTTAACAAAATAGAAAAATGTAAAAAAAAAAAGTTTCACTAAGTAAAAAGATAGGGGTACGCCACTTGCATCACTGCCTCGATCTCCCCCGTCCAATCTTCCACCGTATGGTTGCTCCACAACACTTTCACCATCGGAATTTCTTATTACATAAAATTCATGTAAAATTCTTATTACATACATTCACAGGTGCCTTCAAAATATCGTGGCTTCATTTTAAAATGTTGCAAACTACGCATAAAATATCGCAATTAAACTTCAAAATATCACAATTTTTTCCAAAATTTCGCAAATGAAGATTTTTTTCATAAAAATATCATGATAAATTCAATTTATCAACCAATTTGATTGCACCACGTCAACAATCAGATTGAGGTGCTAGCTTAACTTAGTTTATATATATATATATATATATATATATATATATATATATATATATATATATATATATATAATAGTAAAACTTGTAATTATATTCATATGTTTTTTTAGAAGTGGAAAGAAAAAAATAAAAATCTTGATTAATTAATGTCTTAATCGTAGTTATATTATTAAATTACTCAATTTTCAGCTTATTACAATTGTGGCACAAACCGGGCATGCAAATTAAACAAATATTTAGTCTAGTCTCAAAAAAAATATATTTTAGATATTGATATCTTCTCGTTTTCCTGTCTCCAGCTATGGCCTGCAAGAGAGAAAGACTAGTGAGAATGCTCGTCGGACGGTGTCCCGACGAACAACCTTCGACGCCCAAGTCAGTTGAAGAAGACTAGAGAGAATAAGGAAAAGTCTATTAGATTTGGCTTACTTAATCCATACTTGTTCTGGTTCTACCTTTATATATTCATTCTTTTGTGGGTGAAGTGTGCATTGCAAGCAAGGTTGGCCAAGTACTTGGCACGTGATTGTGTCCCTTATCCTTTTGCAGGCTTGGTCATCGTCTTCTAGTCAAGCGTGGCTCATTCAGAGTACGGCAAGTGCTATTATTCTGTTCTGGCTGCCTCTGTTTGGTCGGGCATGGTTGTGTCTTACCTCACCTGTGTACTGGTTTGTACTTGGTTTCAGAGGCGTGGCTTGTTCACGCCTTGAGGAAGAAGATGCATTCTTCTTTGGGTCTCTTTGCTGGGCTTTTTGGCTTGAGATATGGGCTTTTAGATGCTTTATTTGGGCTGGGGTATCAAGGTCCCCCCCCCCCCTCTTTAGTTAGCGATCATTTATGTTCACTTAGTTCAGTGAGAAAGGAGAGAGTTTGTCTGGGATTTGAAGCGTCATCATGTTTTCTTGTTGTAGCTTGATTTATTGGTCATGTCAGGGTCTTTCTAGTCGTTTCCTTTTGTTTCTCACGTCATCTTTATTTTTGGCACCTGTTGGGTGTACTTGAATTTATTAGGGGAAGATAGGGTTAATAAATGGCTTCCTCATTTATTGGAAGGAGGTTTGTTTCTTGGTTTGTGTTTTTCTCTTTCTTTCTTCTCTATTTCATTTCTCCCTTGAGCGTTATGCTTTTGCTTCCTTTATCTGGCAGCCGGACTTCATGGCAGGTAGTGAAGGTATGACTTCCACCCCTTATCTCTCTTCGCCTTTCTTCTTGTTCCCTTTTTTTTTGTTGCCTGTGTGGTGCTATTGCTATTGTTGTGTTGCTATTGTTGATGAGGTTGTGCTCGTCTTTTCACTTGCCCCCCCCCCCCTTTTTTTTTTTTGCTATGTCGTTGGTAATGTCTGGTTCCATTATAGATTCGTTGTTTACTGGCGATAATGATGTCGGGGGTGGTGTGTCGGTTGGCAAGCCTTTGGGATCAAGGGCAATAGATGTATCAAATGGCGATACCCTCTCGGATGCGCCCAATTTTTCGTGTAGGCTAGGTCTGCCTTCTCGTCTTCGTCGCCCAATTCTTCGGCGAGGGTGTATTCTGGAGAAATGGTGGGTGACAAAGTTTATCAGAGGGCTTCTGCTATTGCTAGCATCACTTTATCACTTACTATCACTGATTTGATTGAGATAAGGAGGAAGTATAAGATTCCTAACGGGTATGGTGTTTGCCTGCCCGAGGCTTGCCATGGTAATTCTGTACTAGCGAGAATGAAATCGTAGTGTATGAAGACGCCTTAAGAGCAGGACTTTGTTTCCTTTGGACCCTTTTCTGGTGGATTTTCTTTGCATGTACAAGATTCTACCTAGCCAATTAATGTCTAATGGGTGGATCCCAGTCCTTAAATTTTTTTATTTATGTTTTACGGTCGATGTGGAGCCTAGTCTTAATGTGTTTCAGTACCTATTTATACTTAGGAAAAAGAAAGAGTTTTGGCATCTGTCTGGTAGGCCAAATAGGGCATTATTTAAGGGTTTAACAGAGGTTCACAAGAACTGGATGAAAAATTTCATGGTCGTGACAAATCTTTCTGGGTGGGGCGATGTTCCTTTGGTTTGGGTTAAGGATACGTTTAGGGGGAGCAGTAGGGTAAAGTTTTCTGATGATGATGATGCAGTGCTCCATGCCCTTCCATCGAAGGCTGACAGGCAATGCTTTAATTGTGTCAAATTAATTTATCATTTGAGTGGTTTGTCGCTTGCAGTTTTTGGTGTTCTGTGTCTTTTTCATTTTTTGCTCTTGTTTTACTATTAATTTTGGGCATTTGCGCAGGTAAGAGTTTGGGAAACAAGAATTGCAATTGTTTAAGAGGGGCTCAGAGTTTGGGAAACAAGAATTACAATTATTTAAGAGGGGCTCATGCTACTGCTGATATGCCTGCTTCTTCTGCTGATCCACCTGCTGGTGATCCGCCTCTTATTGAAGTTATTGGTATTGAGGAGAAATAGTTAGAACAACCTGATGTTCCTTCTCTTCCTAATTCTCAAAATGCAGAATCTAAAAGTTGAAAACACTCTCGTCTTGACTTAGTGGCTGTCGTTTCGCTGCAACTGGGGGATTCAAGCGAGCAAGCTTGTCGTGGATTAGTGTCGCACGCTATACAGGAATTGCACTCCCAACTAGAGAAGAAGCATAGGAAATATGGTTCGTTTTCTACTCGTACTGCCGATATCAGTGCGAATTTAGCCAGAGCATGTCGTCTTCCTAGGGATAAAGATCTTCGTGGAGTTGTTGCTTCTGATTTGGACTTAGGGCGATTTTCTCACCTTTCTACTTTACAAGTGATATGCTCATTTCGTCTCCTTAATTTTGATTAGTCATTTTCATACTGAGGTTTCTGTGGCTACTATTTTATGTAGTTGTTGGAGCTTTCGCTGATGGTGGATGAAAGGTTGATAGCACTGCATAAAGAAGTCTCTACCTGGCATTCTCATACTGCAGGTACTGTTTTGGAGCTAGTCCATCTATGGGATAGACATGCTAAAGACCTTGAGGATGCGACAAAGGGGTATCAAGAGAAAATCTCTGTGCTAGAGGGCTAACTTACTGCGGATCGAGATAGGGTTCAAGATCTAACCCGCAAGGAGGAGGAGCTGAAGCGCACATGGCGAGACGTCAGAGGTGAATCGAAAGACTATTGCTGACTTAAATAGCGAGATGGAAAAAATGGTAGAGGAATCCTTTGCCATGTATCAAGATGCTAAAGACTAGTTTGCTAAAGAAATGGTTGCTCACTATCCAGATTTTGACTGCACTTGAGTGAAGGAATTGGAACCGGTGGAGGACTGAGGAAATCGCCATTTTTCTTTTGTTGTTTATTTCTTTGTACTGGGGTGTATTAACTTTATTAGATGTTTGAACAAATGTTTTTTGATGTTTTGTTTGCCTTGTTTGGTTTCTCCGATGGGTGGGGGCCGAGGCATGCTTTACTGCAGATGTTTTTATATTCTGACTTATTTTGAATGAATGCACTGCCATTTTTTACCTATTACCATGATTGTATCATCATTTTTCTTTATTTGCTGTGTTAGAAGGATGTTGTAGCATTCAAGATCCATCGATGTTAGGATTTGTTCGCGCGATCCATTGCTTTGTGAATCTTTCTTGGGTGCCTTGCTTTATAAAAGCTTCACGGATCCTAACAATATTTAGATTTGGTGGCTCATCGCTCCATAAATTTGAAAAATTAACTATTTTTTTTAGACAACCTGTCGTTCCAGGGATTCGTCCTTGGTGATCGTCGCTTTCATGGACTTGTAAGACTTTTGATAGGCGAATCGTCACGCCGGAGATCCGTTCTGGGTGATTCATCGTGCCTGGGGCTTATAAAGATTTATCAAATTTTTCCTGGGGTGGTATGTCGCTCCAGGGGTTCGTCCTGGGTGATACGTCACATCAGGGATTTGTAAAGATTTATGAAATTTTGCTTGGGCGGTATGTCGCTCCAGGGATTCGTTTTGGGCGATACGTCGTGCCAAGGACTTGTAAAAATTTATTGAATTTTGCCTGGGTGGTATGTTGCTCCAGGGATTCATCCTAGATGACACGTCGCTTTGAGGACTTGTAAAAATTTATTGAATTTTGCTTGGGCGGTATGTCATTTCAAGGATTCATCCTGGGCGATACGTCATACCAAGGACTTGTAAAATTTATTGAATTTCGCCTGGGCAGCATATCTCTCCAGGGATTTGTCCTGGGCAATACATCACACCAAGGACTTGTAAAAGTTTATTGAATTTTTCTTGGGCAGTATGTCACTCCAGGGATTTGTCCTGGGCGATACATCGCACCAAGGACTTGTAAAAATTTATTGAATTTTGCTTGGGTGGTACGTCGCTCCGGGGATTCATCCTAGGCGATACGTCGCGCCAAGGACTTGTAAAAATTTATTGAATTTTTCCTGGGCAGTATGTCACTCTAGAGATTCATCCTGGGCAATACGTCAAACCAAGGACCTGTAAAAATTTATTGAACTGTGGTGATGCAGAATTGCATATTAAGGGAAAGGAAATGGCTCATCGCTTTGCATTTATTTGCAATTTTAAATGTCTCATATAAATTATGACAAAAACGAGTTAGCTTTCCTACAAAAGAGGGAACACGCTTTTCAATAACTGTTTAAGCACATTTCAGCAGTTTTCGAATGTTGATCCTCATGTTCGCTAGTGTTTCTTCACTGGTAGAACCTTTTGAGGTTCATGGCGTTCCATGTCGTGAGCAGGGTTTTGGCACCTATTTCTGTTAGTCTGTAGGTGGCCAGTCCTACCACTTCTTGCACTGTAAATGGGCCTTGCCAATTAGGATCCAGCTTTCCCACTCCAACGCTTCCCTTGCATATGTATGCCCTAATCAATACTAGATCCCCTTATTCTAATTCCCGTCCTTTCACCCGTTTGTTATAAGAATGGCTCATCTTCTATTTGCATGCTGCCATTCTGATTTTTGTTATTTCTCAGGATTCCTCCAATAATTCCAAGTTCATTCTGATGGCTTCACTGTTCACTTTGTCACTGTACATCACTACTCTATAATTAGGGAGGTCGATCTCTACTGGTACTACTGCTTCCATGCCATAGGCCAGTCTGAAGGGAGTTTCCTCGGTGCTGTCTCTGAGGGTTGTTCTATAAGACCATAAGACATTGTATAGTTCTTCTGCCCATTCTCCTTTTGCTTGGTCTAGTCTTTTCTTAATTCCCTGAAGCAAAGTGTGATTCATCACTTCAGTCATGCCATTGGTTTGAGGGTGCGCCATGGAGGAGAACCGGAGATCAATATGCAGCCCTTGGTAGAATTCCCTGAATTCCTTACAATTGAACTACTTCCCGTTATCTGTGACAAGTTTCCTGGGTATCCCATATCTGCATACCATGTCCTTCCAAAAAAAGCTAGTGACTTTCTTTTGCCTGATGGATACTACTAGTTCTGCCTCTACCCACTTTTTGAAGTGGTCCACAGCTACTATCAAAAACTTCTTCTATCCTTTTGAAGTGGATGTCCATTCCCCATTAACCGAAATGCCAGGCGATGCCTAAGGGTCGCTGGGGTGCTGGGGGTACATGGCTGTTTCTCTCGTGGTATTGGCATTTGTTGCATTTCCTCACTAATTCCCTTGTGTTTGCCTCAATTGTTGGCCAATAATACCCTTACAATAGGGCTTTTCGAGCCATAGTGTTAGCTGCTTCATGTGCTCCTTTGTTTCCCTCATAGATTTCCCTCAGTATGTAGTCACCTTCTTCCTCTATGACACAGCACAGCCAAGGATGCATGACAGATCTTCTGAACAATACTCCATCTTTGTATGAATATTAAGCTGCTTTCCTCTGGATTTTCTTAGCTTCTTCTCTATCTTCTGGGAGAATCCCAGAATCGAGCCATGGAATGATAGGTTTCATCCACCCCAGTTCCTCAATGGTGAGCACCTTCGGCTTATCAATGATGGTGGGTTCTGTCAGTGTTTCCAGCAGTACTCCTCTAGGGAGAGGGTTTTCCTCACACGCCATCTTAGAGAGTGCATCCGCTTCCTTATTAGATTCTCTGGGATTTGCTCTAACTTGAGCATAGTTCATGATTCTCTTATTCACTGCACTATCTCCTTAGCAAAGGCTAGGTATTTCAGCATATCCCTATCTTTCATGGCAAACCATCCCTCTATCTAGTTAATTACCAACTAGGAATTACTATGTACGACTAACGCACCAGGTCTAACTTCCTTGGCCAAGTTAACTCCTGTGATCATCACCTCGTATTCTGCCATGTTGTTAGAGGATTTGAACCGTATACGGAGGGCACATTCAATTCTTATCCCACATGGCCCTTTTAACATAATTCCTGCCCCTGCCGTTGATTATCCTGCAGCTCCATCTACAGACAACAACCAGGGGTTTGCAACCACAGCTTCTGTTTCTCCCTCGATTTCCCCTCTTTAGTCATGAAGTCAACTAGGATCTGTGCCTTCATATCTTTTCTCGGTTTGTAGGTGATTCTGTATCCCCTTATTTTGGTAGCCCATTCCACAATCCTTCCAGATGTTTCAGCCTTCTGGAGCACTTTCTGTAGGGGTTGATCCGTCTTGACTATAATCTGGTAAGCTTTAAAATATTGCCTTAGCTGTTTCGCAGATATTACCAAGGCAAAAGCCAGTTTTTCCATCTTCGAGCATCTAGTTTTAGCTCCTTTTAGAGCTTTGTTGATGTAGTACATTAGGAATTACTCATCTCCCTCTTCCCTAACCAAGACTGAGGCCACTGTTTCCCCTGAAGTTGTAAGGTAGAGATACAGCAATTCCCCTGGTTTTGGCCTACTGAGGAGGGGTGGGGAACTGAGGAATGACTTTAATTCTTCAAATGATTTCTGGCATTCATCTTTCCACTTTATGTTTTTTAAGCATTTGAGTGTCTGGTAGAAGAGGAGGCATCTTTTAGCGGAGTAGGATATGAAACGGCCCAGGGCCGTGATTCTCCCATTTAGCCTCTAAACCTCCTTGATAGTGTGGGGGGGCTTCATTTCCATCACTGCTTTGATTTTCTTTGGGTTTGCCTCGATTCCCCTTTGTGAAATCATGAAACCGAGGAATTTCCCAGCCTTCATTCCAAATACGCATTTATCAGGGTGGGTTCAGCTTCATGCCGAACTTATCTAGGATATTGAATGCCTCTTTCAGGTCTTTGGCATGATCTTTCCCTTTCTTGCTTTTCACGATCATGTCATCCACATACACTTCCACTGTTCTACCAATTTGTTCTTTGAACATTCGGTTCACCATCCTCTAATACGTAGCCCCTGTATTTTTTAGACCGAAAGGCATGGCTTTGTAACAGTAAACCCCTCTGTTAGTGATGAAAGAGGTTTTTTCTTCATCTGATTTACTCATTCTGATTTGGTAGTAGCCTGCGTAGGCATCCATGAAGCTGTACAGCTCATACCCTACTATGGAATCCATGAGTTGGTCAATACTTGGGAGTGGGTAGCTATCTTTTAGGCAAACCCTGTTAAGATCAATAAAATCCACACACATTCTCAATTTTCCATTAGCTTTTTCAACCAACATAACATTAGATAACCAGTCAGGATAGTATACTTCCCTAATGAAGCCTGCCTTTAAGAGCTTGTCAATTTCCTCCAATATGGCTACCTGCTTTTCTGGTGCATGTTTCCTCTTTTTCTACTTTATCGGTTTTACTGAAGGATTAACATTCAACTTGTGAGTCATCACTTTTGGGCTGATTCCCTTGATATCATCTGGATACCATGTGAATGACACCTCCTTTTCTTTCAGCATCCACCAGTATCCTCCTTAGTAAAGTATTGCTGATTCTCCCATCTATCACCAGGGCGTCCTCATATGGTCCGTCCAGCCATTCCCCATCTTTGGTTAAGAATGTGATTTACTGCTCTTGTGGACCAATGATTATTGAATATACCCCTCTAGCCCATTTCCTCTTTTTATAAGGGATTCCCTCCTCGGGCGAACCCCCCAAGATCATGTTTATCACTGCTTTGGGTTCTTCTCTAGACCGCATGTCTTCTTTCTCCTTCTTTTTTTCTTCTGTCATTCTGCTAGGGGGGAAATGACCATCCCTCCTGGGTTCCCCTACGAACCTCTGAAGGTGCCCTGTTCGTATGAGTCTCTGAATCTCATCCTTTAACTGGATGCATTCTTTAGTATTATGACCTGTTCCCCTGTGGAACTCACAATACTTATCCCAATTTCTAGGGGATTGGGAATTCATTTTTCTTGGCCAGTTCACATGTTCTCTAGTTTATTTGATCCACATCAATATACCTCTTTTGGAGGTGTTCAAGGGGGTATACGGGCGTTGTGGCTATGGTTCCATGCAGAAAGGAGGGCATCTGGGGTGCCTGTCGACCCTCCTATCTTCCAATGCTCCTCTCTGATATATGTACTCAGGTTCTCTTTTTTCTTCTTCTCCTGATTCGCCATCATTTCCACTTTTGTCCTCATGAATGGAAATGGTGGGCTTCTGTCTGTCAGGTCGGTTCCCGTCTGCTATGGTAGATTCCTCTAACCTGATATGCTAGGAAGCTCTAGCCATTAATTTGGGAAATGTCATTGGGGGAAGTAGGGTTAATGAGTTATAAAGTGGTTTGCAAGTAGTTGCGGCTACCAGAGCTTTTATAGCTATCAGGATATCCAAGTCATCAACCTGAACAACTTCTTTATTGAATCTCTCCAAAAAATCCCTTAATGACTTTGTTTCTCTCTGAAACAACTTCTATAAATCTACTGAAACCCTTCTAATAGGGATACAGGTCATGAAACGGGCAATGAACGACTGAGATAACTGGGTGAAACTGGTGATGGATCCGCTTTCCAGCCCTTGATACCATTCCTGAACTACTCCCTTTAGAGTTGTGGGGAAAACCTTGCAGAGGACAAAGTTTTTCGTGGATTGCAGGTGTATGGTAGTTCTGTAGGTGTTCACGTGACTGACCGGGTTTATGGAGCCATCATAGGAGCTAAGGGGAGGCATTTTAAACTTATCTGGGAATGGGTCATTCAGGATTACCTCAGAGAGGGGGGAGGTATCCCCAAGGTTGAAACCTCGGCCCTAATCTTCCGGTTTCATCCCTCTGATTACCCGCTGAATCGTCTACATTAGTTGGGCAAGGTTCATGTAGGTTCCCATTTTCCTGGTGAACCCCGTCGACTCTTCTTCATCTGTAAGTGCCTTGTCCTTCTTTCCGGTTTTGGGTCCTCCTTGCGCACGATATTCCACCCCATGAGCATTTTCCTTCAATGGTTCATTAGCTTCCCTGTGGGTTTTCAGTAAGGCATTTTGGGGGTCATTTCGGCTCTTGCACCATGCTCAGCGTGCATGTTTTGTCCGGTTCTCGTAGCATCTCTGAGATCCCGAACCACCACAGTTAGCTCTTGGAGAGCTGTCATGATCATGGTGGTTTCTGGTAGTATAATAAAGTTAGGATTCTGGCTCTGGGGAGTGATCGGTGGTGGTAGGTGGCATTGATGTGTTTCCAGTGTGTTAGCATGTAGTGGTGAGTTTTGGTCAAGGAGGGCGGAGAGGTTAGTGTGGGGTGTTTCAATGGGTTTTGGTCCAGTGAGGGTAGGTTTAGGAGTTTTTTGGCTAGACTACTCCTTATCCTTCTCTGGTGGCGCTGTCATGGATCCACACTCACCACACCACTGATATCTGCTAGTTTTCCTGTCTCCAGCTATGGCCTGCAAGAGAGAAAGACCAGTAAGAATGCTCGGCGAACAACCTCTGACGCTCAAGTCAGTTGAAGAAAAAAGAGAGAATAAAGGAAAGTCTATGAGAGTTGGGTTACTTGATCCATACCTGTTCTGGTTCTACGTTTATATATTCATTCTCTTGTGGGTGAAGTGTGCATGGGAAGCATGGTTGGCCAAGTACTTGGCACGTGATTGTGTCCCTCATCCTTTTGCAGGCTTGGTCGTCGTCTTCTGGTCAAGCGTGGCTTGTTCAGAGCAGCGGGTGCTACTGTTCTGTTCTGGCTACCTCTGTTTGGTCGGGCGTGGCTGTGTCTTACCTCACCTGCGTACCGGTTTGTACTTGATTTCAGAGGCGTGGCTTGTTTATGCCTTGGTGAAGAAGATGCATTCTTCTTTGGGTCTCTTTGCTGGGCTTTTTGGCTTGAGAGATGGGCTTTTGGATGCTTTATCTGGGCTGGGGTATCAGATATTATTATTACATTATATACATAACAATACTCCCTTCATTCCTTTTTATCTGTCACTTTTGAGAGTTTCACTTAGATTAACAAATAATTAATTAGTCTTAAATTTAGGGAAAAAATGAATTGAGAGACTAATGTACCCTTAGTTTTTGAAAGACAACATTTTTATTGAGCATTAATAGTTTTGGACTGATAAAGATAAAAGCAAAATTGACAAAAAAAAAATGTACATTTTATTGATTGTATAAAAGTGACAATTAAATGAAATTTCATATTTTCTCTAAAGTGACAAATAAAAAAGAATGGGGAGTAGAAAATTTATATCCATGCCCTCAAATTTAATCATTTTGAAAATTATGAGAAGTGATTTACTCCCATCTAGTTAAGAAAAATAATGGAGATCATGGCAACATGTCCATGTCCTAGCACAGTGATGCAAGTGTTCCTGTGACTACCCAGAACACACTTCAATCGATAACCTAAAAAATGACTCCAATTTGATGTAGCTGCAATATCTCAATCCACAAATCGAGACTAAAAAGTAAGTGCTGCCTTCTTTGTGCAACATGTCACAGCACAACCAGCATACTTAGAATTCCTCTGCAACTTGTTCATGAATGAAAGCTATCACAGCACAAGCAATTCCCCACGTCTCTTTGTGCAGGAATTTTTAATTCATGAATTTGCTCCCACAGGTTTCAAGTAGCTGAATTAGTGATGCTTATAATTCAACAGATGAATACATAGCACAACAAAATCTCAAAAAAAAAAAAAGAATACACAGCACAACAAGAACAGAGTCCAAATGATCTGGTCTCCTTTAAAAAACAAATGATTACAAGTATTAATCTCTTCCTGCTCTTGTTGAACTCATTACTGAACATTTGGGGAAAAAAAGGTATTAACAGATGGTCACAACCATCATTTCATCAAATAAATGTTTTTATGAAATGCCCAGGCAATGGCACATAAGTAGAGAGCACTACCAATTGGGTTGATGCCCCACCAAAATTATTATCTTCTCAACAGTTAAAAATATGGTAAAACCACATGAATGAATAAATACAAATTAAATACAACAAAACAGAAGCATATAAGCAGCTACCTATTATTACAAAATTTAAGCTCCCTATAAAGTCCTTTATCAACGAACAACAGAATGGGTTGAAAGGATTCTCAAATGTCTGCCGGGTCCATGATCTCCTGCATAACCAGAACGAGTAAGTTGAATTCATTTCGTGTTTTCCTTTTGCGTTAATATAAAAAGCATCCATGAATTTTAGCCACACCTTGTTTTCGAGTACAATTCCGTCAGGAATTTCCAATTTCATCCCAGGCTTTGCCACTATGCTTACTCTCCCCTTCAATAACATGCCATAATTCAGCCAAAGAAAGACCATTGTAGGATAGAAAGGAAGACAAGTAAAGCTGTGGTATGTATATTATTCCCCAAATCGCCCATACGGAATATGTATAACTGACAGAACTATCTAACCCAACAAATATGCAGATTAGCTTTGCAATGGCCTAAATGACCAGGAAGATGAGTATTTTTTGAGCTTATAGAGCTTCCCTCGTAAGCAATGTCACAAGACGATCAAGAAATCAATATGACGTAACTCAAGGAACATGCTATAACATGTCACATACCTTAAGAGTCACACCAACTCCAAACAACACATCACCAGTCACCTTTAAGCTATCCAATCCAACTATGCTAGGAATGGATTTGAAACGGCTTAGAAAGTCACTGACCTGAAACACGACAGAAAAACATCAAGAGCCAGTAGCGTGCATATAAAGCAATAACCCAGCCAAATTACTTCTCACCTTCCCAAATTCAGGTCCTAAATCAATAGATGGATTTACAGGGTTAGCTCTAGCTGTATTCCGTATTAAGGTACCTTCAGCAGATGAATACAGATCAGACTGCAGAAACAGAAAAGCAAAAGTTAGAGTTTCATAACAAGATTCAAGCATTTTAGCTGAGAGAAGTTTCCAGTACCAGTAGAAGAAGCAAATCTGATGTTGCATTTAGTGGAACAAACTGAGATTGGGGGACAATTAAGCCAATAGCTTGCTCAAAAAACTGGCTCAACAAAAAAAAAAAAAAAAAAAAAAAAAAGGTTTAACATGAGAAATCTACCAGACATTTATTCCAATTCAAAACAGAAGAAATTGAATATAAAGATGAATACCTGCACCGCTTGCAACCTATTTTCTTTACCATCTATTCCCTGAAAAAAATGGTTCTTTAATTATTTCTTGTTTTTTTACAATAACCACATATCATCAGTGAATTAAAATAAAGAGACAGCACACCTTTGGAGTAGAAAGGTTAAGTGCATCAGTGTCAACAAGCCTTTTGATGGCCTTCAAATTCACCCATCTTATGCAAAATAGCAAAATTTCAGGGTTAAGCACACTTTCCAGCTTTTGGAAAACAAAATTACTGAGCTGAACTTAACTACTTACAAGTTTCTTGTATCGATAAATTTGAGCTTCTCCATCACCTTAATTATCGTTATCATAAGAAACACAAAGGAAAGCCAAGTCTAAAGTCAATAAACTCAAGAAGAATTCTTTAACATAACAACAAAAAACTAGACAATCTCAGAAGCTACAAATGAAGTTTAAGAAATTTTTTTTGAAAACACAAAAAGAAGCAAGAAGAAAAATAAAACCCAAATACTATACTACAAGAGAAGTATATCACAACTCACATTCTTAGAAGGATCCTTTGTAATTTCCGTAAGCTGCATTACATTGACAGGGAAATGTTACTTAGAGCAATTGTCATATATATACAGAGAAAAAAGTAACATCTAAAATGATTAGTGGCTGCCAAATAGCTCAATGATTACTTGACAGTTGTTATTAGCCACAGAGGTCCTTATCCCATTTTAAAGTCACTTGGATAATTGGGGAAGACTAATGAAATTCTTTTCCTTAGTTTAGCTCCTTAGCACCAATAATAAGATATTAGATATGAAAGCAATTTGCACCCCTCTCTTTCTCCAGATTTCTCTTTAGTTGAAATAAATATCCTAGATGATACCAAAAAACTACCAGCAGAAATGTTTCAAAAATAAATTATTAGGGGAGACAACATGTTTTGTCAAAATTGTAAATCTGTCAGCACTGTGCATTGGATGCTAAATAATTAAAAAGATTGTAAGCATAAGATAATTGCAGGCTAAGATAATTGCAGGCCAAACAAATCATAATGATGTCAAACGCAGGCCAAAAATAAAGGTCATGTTATTTTTTAATAGTATTTAGTAAAATATTTTATATATTCTAATTCTACCACTCATTATGAATTGATTGCCAGCAAAGTTATCCAATAATGCAACTCCTATCATGTCATGCAACTTTTATGAACAAATAAAATTTGCTGGACATCCTCAAATAAGAGGAACTACAGACAGGCAGAACAAAATTCAAGATGAAACTAGACCTGAAACCGTCCTTGGCGCTGAGTAACTATACTATTTCTCAAATATGTTGATGTAGTTGGCGTCACCTGAAAAACTTGAGCAATAAACAAGTTTCCAAAGTTTAAACAAAAAATAAATAAATAAAGATTAATCACTAGGTACCTCCATACAGTATTCAATCTTGTTTTGCACCAAATGATTCAAGATTTCTAGGGAAATACTCAAGGAGAACAGCTGTCAAAATGACTTCTTAAGACCATAAAACAGCAACAAAAAGCATACCACTCAAAGTAGGACAGAAAAAACAGCATCAAAGTCAATATGAGGATACTAGGATCAGTGGCAGCAGCTGTGTTATCTGAGCTAACCACATGTACATACTCCTTTCCCTGGAAGGAAGTTTAAGGATAGCGTTAGATATGAAAAAAAAAAAAAAGTTTATCTCGCAAGATGGCCATGTACTATTGTTGACGTCTAAGATGAATATAACCATCTTTAATTAAATTTAATATGATACAATTTGGTGTTGAAAATCAAATAAATATCCACCTGGGACAGTAATACATCGAGAGTACCACTCTTCATTAGGGAAAGGAAATCTGTAGCATCATCAGAAGAATACCTGTGAATGAGATAGATTGGAGCATCCATTTAGAAAGTTTTCCCTAACTGTCAACGGAGAATTGAAAAAAAAAAAAAAAATAAGCCAGCATAAAGATCTATCACTGGTTGGAACTTTTCTGGGTTGATATATTTGCAACTAAGACTCAATTCTAGCCGAAGTAACAAGGGTTTGGGGAAATAAACGAAAATACCGTGACACAAAGGACATAAAAAAAACTAAAATTATAGTCCAACTACTATATAAAAAATATGATTAATGTAGTGGGCATGAAACATTAATAAGTTGCCTACTGCTATGCAATACACTATCCAGCTCCTTTCCCAGAACAGATTGAGGGGAAGAAACTGATTTAAAAAATGCATGCATTTTTTACATCCAGGTGCTATATATATATATATATGTATGTATGTGTGTGCAATAAAGAGCCACAATACTTTTTTTTTAAATACTTTTTTTTTTAAATTCTTTTTTTACCCTCTAAACCAACAAGGCTCTCCAAAGTGTCCAGGCAAACCCATTTCGCAAATACTAAAAATCTGTTTCAAATTTCCCAAGATACTTCATTGTGTAAGTAAATCCAAGTGAAAAAGAGTCTATTACACTTGCAAAACATAATATAACAATCAGGAAACAACAATTGCTAGGCCTGCTTTTCTATCAACCAATGGCTCTGAAGAACGGCAGACTGAACAAAACCCTTTAGGTGGAGGCCGCCTTCCCAAATTTTAGAAAGTGACTATCAGAATAATCACCATAGACAATCAGCAAAATATGAAGACTAGCAGAAAATAGACCATGGCAAAAAGAAATTCCATATTGAAGTAAAATTGGTCATTAAAAATGATTCTGAACAAGATCGAAGTACTCCACAACAATGAGATATAATAAATCATGCAAGAGAGTAGTAGAATACCACACAGACAAGAAAGCACGAGGAAAAAGAACCGTTTGGATTGCAAGCTAAAATAGATAAATATAATATGGTACAAAAAAACTCAAGTGATACTATCAATGGCAATTCTAAAGGAAAGACACCCAGAGAGAGAAAATGTCATACAATTTATCCTCAGTGCCGTTCTCATGAACAGATTCCCCTTGAAGATCCTGTATAAACTTGACCATGCAAGGGAGAGTGAGTTATAAATGCAAGCATTAAAAAACTCAATTAAGCTCAATTCAAAATTGTTAACCTATAAACTAATTATTAAATTAGTAAAACTAGCAATTAAAAACAAAAGAAAGGTTACAAACCAGGCGAAAGGGAAGAATTTGAATACTTGACTTGGAATATTTTCCCAAAATCTACATATCAAAACTGCAATGAGTGGACTTTAATAATGTGGTCACAACTCCAAGAGAAAACCATAAACATAAATCACCTTCAAGGTATCATCATGCGTTCTGGTTGTGTTCAAAAGAACCAAAGGTATACGGCACCCGTACTTGGAGTTGAGAGACTGTAAGCAATTAGACCAATAGAATAAGTAAAATCAACCACAAGATAAACACCTGCATTCAACAGAAAGAAACACCAACTGACCTTAATTTGATAAACAACTAAGTCAAGAGATGTCAAACCATCATGAATTTCAATGGTAGACCTGCAATATAAAGAAAAATAAAAACAATCATGAAATATTTTGAAAAAGAAAAAAACACAATTGAATAAAAAGTCGGACATTCTTCACAACAGATTAATTCAGTTATGATTAAAGGAAATTAAAATTAATTTTGAAGACAGATTTATGTGTTTTGATCATAAGAAAACAAAACTAGCAAATCAACCATTTCAAACTACATTTTTCAACATCTAAAAGAGTGCCCTTGTGAAAAGTAATTCCAACCCCAATGCCAAATAGGCAATAGAATATTGAAAAATGGCACAAACAAAATCAACTATCATAATTGCCAAGATACTATATTAGCTGTTCTAACCAAGGGCGCAGCCATAAAAGTTATAATGAAAAATGTTCCAATAATGATGGAGGAGACACTAGAGACAAAGGGAAAAAACAGAAACATAATAAAATAAAATGAGGAGATAGAGTATCTTCTTTATAGATGAAAATGCAGAGGATTCACCACAGTGACATAGCATTTGGCCCATCACTTGTGAATTTGAAGCCCTCAATGCATAAAACTGTCTGATTACATAACCACGCACAAGAAAGTACTCATGCGCATCTATCAAAGCATGTGCACACTCACATTTTCCTCAAAACAGGTAAAGATTTCTTATTGGTTTTTTCCTTCATTTTTAACTTTGTCTTTATAAAGAAATGAACACAATAGATGATGCATTTACACATAACTGCATTTGTACGCATATGCATTGGCTACTAACCACCCAATGATATTGACACAGGGACAGCTATTGGCTTCAATTTCCACCTTTTATAGTTTTACAGCCACAACAAAAAGAGTTACTGAACTAAGTGGATGTGTAAATTGTACTAAAAAGTGAAACTTTTTGTCCTCTAACTTTTTCAATTACATAAAATGCGCCAACTATCTTTGATTACAGTGAAAACTTACTTGGGTCCACTGAACCCCAGTGCTGTTCCCAAGGTTCCGTTGAACTTGACCACCACAAGCTTATCCAAAAGCTGCTTAACTTCTGCAATATCTGCATTTGATCCAGAAATTTTCTTGAACAAGTTAACATTGAAAAAGAAGCAGAATAAAATTAGTTTCAATCTTCTGAAACAGACAAACTGCACATCAAGTTGAAATCCATTACCATCAGAAACAGGTGGTAAGTTTTGAAAAGGAACAAGCAAAAGTTCGTTCATTGCAGAGCTTATCTCGCTTTCACTCTTAATCTGCTTGATCTGTTGAACTTCCTCTCTTCAATGCAGAATTTAGTATCACATCAAACAAAGCATTGATAATTTCCAAACAAACCTTTTAAAAAGATGGCACTGTTCACCTAAACAAGCAATGGCTTGAGCTCGCACAGCAAGAAGTCTAAAATTTTGCCCAAACACAGCCAGCTATAAACAACAAATATAGAATGCTGGATACAGATATAAACCTTATCAATCATCATTTGTTCACAGTAGAACTCTCTAAAATAGACAACCCAAAAGATATGTGGACAGCAAAAGTCAATTTGCATTTCAATATTTATTTAATATTTGGATGAACAGTAGTAACAGTATTTGTTAGGACTCCATTGCACTTGATCAAGATAATAACAAAAAGGTAATAACAAGCATGCATATTACAATATTCCACTTGTTTTCCAAAATCAAAGAGAATTCACAGTACTAATAATAGGCAGTAGGCTTATATTATGACAGACGAATCAAAATCTCGCCCAAAGTTTTTCTAGAAGAAATAGCATTTCTCCAGCAGAATTACAGATAAATACACAGCTTAACACCCACAAACAACCCAATATACATATCCTCAACAAGCAAAAACTTGCTGGAGAATTGTTGAATATGTATGACCATCAATAATTTCATTGTTTATCTTCAAAAATCTCCCTGAAACTCGGAAAATTCACATGTAACAGAAATGTTGCATCATGAACAATACATGCATAACCATTTCCTCTTCTCGTTGTTTATAGCTGACTTCACTTAATGCAGACAACTTCTTTTGCACAGCCTAAAATCCTATTTTCCATACAAGAACGACCAATATATGCTTAATTGTCAAGTTATTCATTCGAAATAATCCCACTCTAGCTACTAGAATAATAGCATGACCGTGTAAGCCTATATTCTTACTTAAAAAAAACTAGTCATCTTTAATTTCAAACATTAACTTAAAGCCCCCAAGTTCAAGCAGCAGTAAATATTAACTCAAAAAAACAGAATAGATTTTCTCAACCATTTTTAGAAGAAGCAGTAGTAAAATTAAGCTATGTAGCAAAGAACAGTTCCTTCATTACCCGGATTTTTTCTTAGGAACAGCGAGCTCCTCTGTAACATCTCCTTTCAATGCTCTCAACCTCTTCTTCTCAAGCAAGAAAGTCTTGGTAATCATGTTACAAAACAAGTACACAAATTGAACTGAATCATTAGCTGGAATCGGATAAGTAATCTTCTTAAAATACTCCCATGGCATACTGGAATCTACAAGTGCCACAATTGGAACTTGCAGTCTATCAGCCTCCAAAATCACAGAACTCTTCCTCTCTGTATCCAACACCACTACACAATCTGGTGGTTGTATTGGTCCAAAACAAACCTTCACCATAACAAATACCCCCAAAAAATAAAACTTCAATCAACCAAAAAAAATCAAAACACACAAAAAAATTCCTTTTCTGTTATGCTATTATGATTCAAGAAAAAGAACAAACCTTTTTATTTCTAGACCTAAATTTTTTAGGGCTAAAACTATTGGTCAAGAAACCACCCATTCTCCACATGATATTGTCTCTAGGGCTATAAAGCCCAATTTTTTTAGTCATTTGCTCGATGATCTCATCATAAAGAGGATTAGTGTTAACGAACAAGAACCGAGCTTTCTTGTCGCGTGCAAGATGAGAGATGAAGGCAGCAGCATTTCGAAGACAAATTAGGGTTTTATCAGAATCGATTATTGCCTGGTTATTTCGCATTCCATAAGTAAAGATCTTGAAGTGTTGGGTGGCGACACGGCGGCCTAAATGAGCGTTGGTGCTCAGTAGTTTCTGGATTACAATGGAGTGGATCGTCATGGTCTTCAATTAGGGTTTTAGAGATGGACGTGAAAGAGAAGAATGTTGAGAAATTTAATGAACTGTACAAGTCCGATTCATTCTAATTCTTCAGTCCATCCCTTGCCACTGCCAGAGACGACGACGATGAAATGATGAAGCAGCAGCAGCTGCAGCAGCGACTGATAGGGTTTATGGGTTTTGGTTGTCTTCAATTTCGGTTGCAGATTGTAAGTTGGGCTGGACCTAAACCTTAACAATCTAGAGATTTTCACACAAATGGACACTTTTTTAATTTTATTTACCAAACTATCAAGATCTTTTTTTATTTATTGATTTTAGAATTTTATTTACATGCGTCTTTTTTATTTATTGAAATGCACCCGGTCGTTTCCGTGCCATTTTTTCTTCTTTTCTTCCATTTTCTTTTTTCTTTTTTTCATTTTTTATTAGTTTTTGCTCCTATTTTGAACTTAACTGCTAAGAGAGTGGATTGATTCGTTTTATTTTAAGAGTTGTTGGTGTTCCCTTCTTCCTTTTCATTCTTGTAGTGGTTTTTTTTTTCATTTATATAATGGTGAAAACGAGAGGTGATGCAGTTAAGAAAACAAAGATTTCAAAATCTAAAAAACCTAACTTGAAGGAAGAAAAAGAAACATGTTTGTAAAAGTGATAAAAAGCGTGAGTAAAAGAAGGCTCCTCCTTCTGAAAAAGAAGGTGGTTCTGGTAGTAAGAGGAAAGCTCGTCATTCAGAAGAGGACAAAGGGAAGAAGAAAATGAAAGTTAATGGTGGTGAAATTCCTTCTTCTGGTGAAGTTCCGGTTGCTGCTGATGATGATTTGAAAGTAAGTTTTATTTTTTTTTTGTTGATTTTTTTGTATTGATTTGTTTTTATTTTGTTTCTGATTAGGTTTTTTTTTTGTTTAGGACTGAGATCCTCTGCTAAGCCTTAATGATTATTTCACTGCAAAATTAGGTTGCTCTTTGAGTTATGCTGTGATTGACATGATTAAGAATGTGTTAAATACTAATCAATTGAATTTATTCTGAAATACATGTTTTGGGTATTTTTTAAATTTGCCCAAATTTGAGGTGAAATGCCAACTGATTCATTCTCTTCTATTAAGAGAATTGAAGCAATCAAACCAGAATGA
>CATIWM010055258.1:0-11550 GCA_949671775.1 Mallotus repandus
CTAAGATTAACTAAGTCAATTTTAAGTCTAAATTAAACTAGGTTTGAATGTACCAAGCCTTCACTTGATAAATTCACTAAAGTTCTTTTAAGAACAAAAGAAAAGGACTTAAACCTCACAAGAATTCAAATTTTTGATAATAATATCTTCTCTAATTCACTCCATTCGTTTTACATTATTTAAACCCTTATATAGGCATGTAAACATCCTAATCCTTGAAGGAATAGGTTTCTTACTTATCCCTAAAGACTCCTATAAAGGAAAATCCTTAACTAAAGAGGATTCCTTCAAAAATAAGATAGCTAATGACAATTAATGACAACTAAGCTTTGAAAAGTCAAATTGACAACTCATGACAACTAAGCAAAATGACAACTCATGACAATTAAGCATGCCATGTCACATGTCAAGTAGGATGTTAAGCATTGACTTTGACTTGTTGACTTTTGACTTTGACTTATTGACTTTGACTTGGAATATCCTTGAATCTTCTCAAATCTTCTAGAATCTTCTTGGATCTTCCTTATTGACTCCAAAATTCGTCCAAGTTTTTATCCTTGATTATATTATTGTGTAGGCTTCACAAATTGATGCGGATTCAGCCCAAATTAATGCTCCAAGCCAAGCTTTTCATGTTCTTTAATATGTCCAATATTTTGAACATATAGAACATTAGTTAATTTATAATTTACACATGAATCCCTTTTGAGGATCATATCAATTTATGACTTTTTTATTTTTTCTTTCCTATTTTACATTTGTTTTCCTCATTTAATACCAAGAAAATAGTGAAAATGTTGACTGAAGGATTATCTAGTGTAATGGAATCAAAATTGAGGGATGAATAAATATGTTTTTTAAAAGAGAGGTACCCATTAGTATAATATAGCAAACCAGAGGGGACAAAAAGTAATTCACCCTTAATCTAAACTGATATTGGTAATAAATTGCTCTTTTTATTGGCCAATGTCAACAATTATTTCCTAAAAAAATTAATAAAATAAAAGATACATATACAGTAGAGTACACCGCTTAAACTATGAAAGTAAATGTATTAAATCATATGGATGATGATTAGTGTTGCAATCAGTGACATCAACAGTATGTTGTTGGTTGTAACATTTTAGCTCTTTACCCCTTATTTATTTTTATGGTTACAATAATAATTAAATCATTGCATCGCGAATTTACTTAGTTCATTTTAGATTTTTAGATTCAATCATTTTAATTAAGTTTTTTTGTGAAATTGAAATTTCAAAAAATAAATTTCAAAAAAGAAAATTTGAATTAGCTTGAGGGAAAGAAAGACATTGCAAATTTATTTATTTATTATTATTATTTTGTATCATTGTCCTAATCTTATTATAGCTGCTGAATTATATAGATTACATCTATTTCGGTCTTATCTGGCGAAATGGCACAAAGCTCCACCTCAATAATGATCGCACTCCATACATAGAGCAGAGGCCATTCAATATATCTTGTTCTTATTTATATTAACAAAAATGGATTTTCTGCATCACAAAAAAAACACAGACATGAATTTAAATGAAAGAACTCCATCTGACAACTTTCTGGCTAAGACATGAAGCTAAATCCAACTATTTTCATTTTTTTTCTTTTGTCTCAAACATCAGGGACTGCAGATCTGATCTAACTGAAGTAAATTTTTCATTGCTCAACTTTAAGAAGAGATCTCATACATCTAAACGTTGACCATGTATCTAATGAAGGTTCGTCTAGAAGTAATCATCATCCATATTTGCATTGGAGAGTGCCTCCCTAGCAAGTTCATGCAACGAAATATCATCCATCAAAAGCGCTTCTGGAGTCTCTATATTGGCTCTAGAAGCAGTAATGTCATTGTCACCAGCACCTTGGAAATTATAGACATCTTCAAATGGAACCATATATTTATGATCCTGGGGTAGTAGTTGCTGATGGTTATGTTGCTGTTGTTGTTCTTCTTGTTGCATCTGATAATACTGACTATAACTATAACTATTGATATAAGGAGCCATTGCTGCAGTTTCAATACCTTGATTTTGTACGCTACCCTGTTGAAAATTCAAGTTGATTGGACCCTTTTGGGCCCCAAATGAAGTAGGTGATCTGCTACATCCAGTAAATTGTTGCACCAAGGATCTAAAATTGCTAGTATTTGCATTGAGGAGGGTAATGGGTGTCTTCTTAGAAGCTCTAGACCTTCTTCTAATTGGCTTTGAGACATTACCCTTAGGAGTTAGTGGACCTGCACTCGCTGTAGTTGAACAGCTAGGGCTTAACAATAAGCCATCAGATGCACAATTACTTGTTGTTGTTGTAACTACAGTGGAATCAGATGAGAATCCCAAGGTAGATGAAGAAGAAGAAGCAGCTTTCCCATAAATGGTTTGGTCATAAAATTCATGAAACCACTCACTCGTGCTGGGAGTAATAGTGTCACTCATTTTGGTTTTGGTATGGAAACAAACAAAGTTGAGTTTAAAACATATATATATATATGTGTGTGTGTGTCTGTATGTGTATAGCCTCCGGTCAAAGTAAGTGTGCATTCCATTCATAAATCCTAGAGAAAAGATACAACTTAGAGGGCAAGATAAATGTGTACTTTCCTGGAAGCAACATCTGTTCTTTTCATTCATATCTCATGCTATCAGAATTTATCATCACCTTTAGACTTATATTAGCAATCTTTTGGAGCCTTTCTACATGGTCTTTGATTCTTGGTCAGAAAATTGCTTAGAATTTTCAAGATTGATTAAGAAAAGGGTATAGTACTGCCTTTGTTACTACATAAGATGATGTGGCCTTCTCCAACAACCACTTATGCTAGCATATAGCGTTACGTAATGCTTTAAAAAGTAAGTTTTAATTCCTTTGAAATTTTCATAATCAATTAAAGAAATGATTATTGAATTTTAATGTATAACATTGAGAATTGAAAAGAAATTAATTTTAAATAAGAAGAGAAAAAAATAAAAAAATAACATATAATTTCATTTAAAATTTATATATGGTCAAAAGCAAACCTCAGGATTTGCTTATAGAATATATGATAACAAAATTATTATTTTATTATTGATATTCTTATAATAATGCTAATTTACTTTCTTCTTCAACAAGTATATTCAGATATGCATCCATCAAAGTCTCCCATACATAGTTTCCAACATGTGCATGTTTTATGTGACTGTCTCGGAGAGAGATATGATAGCTACTATGTTTGAATCTTGAAAGTAGACAAATGACCACACAAAGATTGATCTTTTGACTATAATTTATTATTCCATGGTTGAATTTGCCCATAATTCCAAATGTAACATAAAACAAGTTGCTCGTTTTATAATTTTTTACTAATAAAAATTATATAATTCAAATATAAAAATTATATAATAGAGATAATTTTTTTTTAAAAAATTAAGCTTGTAAATTAGATTTTATATTTTAAAATATTTTAAAAGTAAATAATTATTGAACTACATTTTCAGAAATTTAAAATTTTTTTATTAGAGATTTTTTAATTATTGAAATAAAAATAAGTACGTGTTATATATATATTTCATAAATGGAGGAATCTAATTTTTGGAGTCAGTCTCTAAAATGTGGTGATTGGACTTGCATGAATTCTAATTCCCACAAAAATCGATTTCCTAATTATATCCCAAGTATCGAATTTTGTCTCTGGTTTTAGTCATAGTGACTAGTTTTGTAATTTTTAAAATGGAATGCAAAGCTTATACAACTCCATGATTGTCGATACTTGAATGCAAATTTCTTTACACTATAAATTTCTTCAAAAAATTATTAATGGATTTTATTAATATACAAATTTAATCATCCATTAGTGAGTTTTTTGAAACATAATTTTTTAATTTATTTATGGATTGATTTTTATTTTTAAAATTATGTTTAAAGTTCAAAATTTATCTGTAGTTTGATAATATTAATGTATAATTTAAAATAAAAATATATATTAATATAATATGTTATTATAGTTTTTAAAATTTTTAACATTTAATACAGAAAATATAATAATAAATTAATACTATAAATAAAATCATAGTAATAAAATAATTCTCCATCACAATTAACTACGATGACAAATATATTAATTAAATAATTTTTTTTGTAAACTTCTAAGAAAAGTGTTGATGAATTATCAAAATTAAAATATTATTTTTATTTTAGTCTTAAATTTTAATTTATTATAATATTTTTAGTATTTTAATATTAAAAATTGATACGCACACTTTTAAATGTAATTTTTTAAAAAACAAAACTCATTTTAATTTTTTGATTAAAAATTTTTTTTGTTAACTAAAATAAGGGTCAATTTATTAACTAACTAAAATGTCAAGAATATTTTAGTAATTATTAGTTGAATGAATTTTATTTAATTATGTGAAAACGTAGGAAGGTGAGTGTAATTTTTAGGGCTACTTTGGCCTTTGTCCGAAGGTGAGGGTCTAAATTAGCTTTAGATATATAATAATAATAAATCACGATATTTAATTTTGATATATTATATATTTAATAAGAAATTTCATAAAAAATGAAGAAGAAGCAAATTTGAAGGAGTCACTCCACACTCCCTTTTTTCTTTCCTATCATCTTTCTTTATTGTGCTTGATTGATGCTGTATATATATATATATATATATATACACGAAGGTTTCGAGGAAATTTCGGCTCGCGAAAATGTCAACATCTTAATGATATATAAGCAGGAGGATGGACTTTACTTTTATAATTAATTTAATCTCTCATAAAATTCTTTAATCTTCAAAATTTCAATGTCTTCACTTACAGAATATTATACGAATATAAGACGATAATGTTCACATTAACCCGAGCATGACATCAAGATCATGAGCTAAGAGTTATATATGCATTTTTTAGGGTTTTTATTTTTATTTTCGGTTGATTAAAATAATCATGTTCACACATAAACCAGGCTAAAAACCATTGTCAGGAGATCAATAATGGCCATTTGGAACATTAAAACAAGTCCACGAGTTGTGGTTTTGACCAAGTAAAACATATCCACATTCATTGAACATTCTTGTCTTTTCCTCTCTTGAAAGGCAGTTTTTCATTTCTCTTTGGAACGCAAAAAGTCCTTGCTCAATTTTGACATGCCCACCAACCTTAATAATTTAGCAATCCACTCCAATGACTACGCCTTTTTTCTTCCAAATACTCAACACTAACCTTGTTTAGACGAGCAATCCACTTTTGGGTTCTTAAAAGTTACTAGCATTTAAAACTAGAAAGTTAAAATTAAGATATTGTGCTTTTGACATTAGAACTCCAACCACTAGCAATTAATTATTAATGGAGTCCGTTGTCCACACTCATCTAATTAAAACAACTTCTAAAATGCTTATTTCTAAAGGACCCTCTGCATACTGCCGGATTAGTCCTTCCAAATTTTCATACAGACGCTGCTAAAGCATGCGTTGGAGCTTATAATAGTGGGTGTCCTTCGTCTGTTAGCAATCGTATTTCTATCAGAAATCAGTTTCGTTCGACAAGCAAAATATGAACAGAATCAATTCAACATTCATGCGTATCCCACTAGCCCCTCATCGACATAAGTGATCCCACTAGCCCCTCGTCGACAAAAGTGATCGAGTCAAAGAAGTTGAACGACTTGACTTTTCTTTTCTTATGATTTTTTTTTCTCCCCACATATTTTTAGTGCTACCCAGAATCTACCGTTTTATTTTCAGTGTTACAAAAACTCTGCTACTACCATCAATCAGATCCAAGAAATCTTAAGTAGCATATCAAAACGATGAATATATCTTTGAGGGAAATCATAGGCATCCATTATTCATTTTTATCTATTTTTATTTTTATTTATTATGTTGAATTAGTTACTAATTTTTTATGCGTTTGTTTCTGATATCATGATTGGAAAACACACATGGGGAAGAAACCGCACTAGAGATGACAAGCCAAACCTGATGATCTTTATTGGATCTGAGCTTCATTATATATAGTCACTCCCACTCTTTATTATATATGCTTACATAAAAATATTATTGGTCGAGAGATAACCATGTCTGCAGTCATAGAATGGGCTGCGTCATAGAATAGTAAACTTTTAGAGGTTGCTCCTATAAATAATTTGGGAAAGTGGAAAACTGCAACATAGATGACTGCATTAACCATCCTCTTATTTACCAGAGAGCAGTCCTGGAGGAGCAGGGATTTTGGTAGCAATTGGTGTTGTTTTGCTTTATATTTCAGCAGGTCTTTCTGTATGGTCATTAGTTGTGTATATGAGTAAGATATGGAGACTGTTACTAAAAAAGTATGCTCATCCTGTTGTGTGCATTTTCTCATTGCCAAACATAAAGACATATCTAGATGAGGTCATTTTATTCCAAATGTTTGTTGTTTGATGAGTATCTTCAGAGATTGAGTTGGTCTTCTTCGACTAGGCGGTGGATCAAAGAGTGTTCCACATTTTGGGAGATGCACAATCTTAGGTTTGTTTCGAGAGTTTATTTCCTTGGATGTGCTCCTTCACTCTTTCCATGGCCATGTCAAGTAATTTGATTTTTTGGTATATTAGAGAAATGTTAGTAGATATATATATATATATATATATTTACATAAAAATTTGCACCAATAATTATCACTTTTCTGGTGAATATTTCGTAAAATAAAAGAGAATTCTGTTGTGTTAATTTATTATAGTATACAATGAGTGTACTTTTGATATATTATATGAATATGAAACAATTAAAATATATAATAAAAATATATTTTTAAATAATTAATCTTTGCAAATTTTATGTCTTAACAATAACATATGTTTTCTATATTCAAATACCAAAATTCATTGCTATAGACAATAATGAATATATATATAAAAAAAATTAAAAATACTCGAACAATAACACTACAAGAAAATTGACTTATAATGCCGGAAAAATCAATGACTAAAAGTTAAAAAAAATTGTCATTGAAAATATTTAATGATGGAAAATATCCCATCATCGCCCCTCATTATTGCCCCCGTTAGGAAAGGTAATAGTGACGAAAATGGAGTCCCGTCATTACTACATATAATAACGGGACAATTACCGTCATTAAAAAGTATTTTTAGTGATGACAAATGTAATCACTATTTCATTATTGCTCCTCCTTAAATAATACTCTAACAATGAAATGTTTCCTCACTATATCATCATTTCCCCCTCACTATATGACATTTTATTAACAAAATTTACCGTCATTGTATAAAAACAAACCCCTCACTAAAAATTATTTTAACAATATTGATCTCCCTCGTAAAATCAATAATTGTCCTCATTAAATATAATTTTTAGTGACAAGAATTTATGTCATTAATTAATTTTAATTAATATCTTTATAATAATAAAGTTTTCATCATCAGTAAGGACATATCCCATCACCTATAAAATCATCCATTACTATATATATATAATATTAATTTGTATATATAAAAAATTATTTTGTACATACGATCACATCCATATATTCATCCAAAAAAATATACATAATGTTAACTTCGTCAAAGTACACGAGTTCCATCAAAATGAATTGTCTAATATTTTCTAACATTTACTCCTTGGAGTATAAAAATATTCAAGTTCTTTGTGTATCACTTGGTTTTCCCAAAAAAATCCTACCTAGGCCTTAAATCCGCAGCACAACTACAAGATATATAAAAATAAATAAATAAGTAATCTCAACAGTAAACAATAGACACAAACTTTTATATTATAATTCAAGACATACTTATATCTTTATAATATGAACTAATAGTAATTAAATGAATATAATCGTAGTAAGAATATTTTACCTAAGTATAGTTAGAAGCAAAAAGAAAGTGTCAGTCTTCGTGGCTTTAAGCATCCTACAATACGAAGAAAATAATGAAGGTTGGTCAATTAGCCATCCCCATATACTTGAAAGACCAAGTTTAATGAGCATATAAAAAACCTCAACATAAAAACAAAATGAAATAAATAACAAGTAACAAAGCAATATAACTAAAGAGAATTCATAGATTCAAAAAAGCTCATAGCAATATTCATTCGTATCTATAACTAAAGAGAATTCATAGTTTGTAAACTAAGAGCAACACTAACGAGGTACATTAGAGGATCAAGTACCCTATTACTAGTATGCTGAAAATGTAGTAAATAGAAAGAGCATAGATTATACTTCCAAAAAAAAAAGAGTATAGATTAGATGAGAAATCCCCTAAATTATTAATAGCTTAATTATTGCTTAGTATCTCAATAAAGGAATTCATTGAGGAGCCAAGGAACTGCATTCAAATTTTTCATGTATAAAACTACATTAATAAATTAATACCTTCGTATTTATAATTTAGTTAAATGTATTTTATAAAGAAAATGTTGATTAGTATCATGAGAAACTGCATATTTGTTAAGCATTTATTTAAAACTCCTTATGTTAAGATTCTAATTTTTCAAGCTACGGCAAAACAATGATCAACCAATTTGTACAGGCAAAACTAATAAGTAGAAAAGAAAAAAGAGCAAAGCCTATAAGTGACACCTGATGAAGGTCATCGCTAGATGTTGAGGGTGCTGCTTGTAGTTGAGTGAAGCTATTCTCAATTTGGTCCAATCTACTTTCAATTGTATTAATGCGTCTTTTAAGGTTAAGATTTTCTTCTTCTTTCTCACGGAGCTTAGCCTCAAGCTCTTTGATATAATCAGACTTGGAAACCTTAAAATCTTTTCACTTTATTCCACCTTCATAACCAAACACATGGCTATGGCGCTGTTGTCCAAAGCATTTTTCAACAACCTCAAAATTTGAAAGTGAAGGCTGAGATTGAATAATCTTCACAATTTCATCAAACATATGTCCATTAGACTAAATATTATTTGAAGAAATGACAAAAACCACAATTATGCCTTTATATAATGATATACACCACATTTATGCCATAAGGTTAAATAATGAAACTTACATATTTGTTTGCTATTTCTAGCTCAACTAATTTTCCATCTTACTGTCGGGTCTCATAGAAAATTTTTTGCATGCCAGGTGGCTAATTATCTTTGCCTCCCTAAAAAAAAGCAAGTCAAGTAGATATTTTAATTAAGCAATGACATGCAGAATTAAAACACAAGAATAAGAGACTTTTTATTTCCATTTCATATATAAGTTTCCTATGTGGCTTACTTTCAGTACGATGTGGCATCAATGAGTTAATTTGATTTTTAGAATTTTGATTACTAGTTTTCTACATTAGTTCTGAAATTTGAATTACAATTTAATTAAGGAATTAATTTTTTATTATACATTGAACCAATATATTATCATACCTGGAACTCTTCAGGTAGAAACTTTTTAGTTACAAGCCACACCCAATCTTTAACATCCATCCCTTGTGGCACATTTTTTAAAGCTTCAGTTTTAGTTTTGCATGGGCTCACATAATTTGTATTCAAGTTCGACTGCCATGCTATCCACAAACCACCTATATGCTCCAAGGTTTGCTCACAATATAATTCTATATTAGGGTGATAAAAGCATTCCTGCAATAATGTAAAAGTAAAATGCCTATGTATCATATATACAGGTAGGCTTTACTCTATAACCTGAACACTAAAATGCTTGCAAAAACCTTTATAAACATATATTTATAGAGATTCAAGATCAAAACATAATAAATATTAATGCTTGAATAGATTTGCAAAAGTAATTTTCCATTTTAAGTTAATTTAGATTTAAAGTGTAAGTATATGTTAGACTCAACAATCCTCATTTTTTATTATTGAGATCGGTTACCTTTACATAATCCCACATGTGTTGCCTATATGTTGGCTCTATATCCTTCCATGATTGCACTTTTATAGGACAAATATTGTGGTCATGCACAATTTTTCCCAAGTGTCGTGACCAATATCTATGATTCCTTCCCACTGCTCGATTGTTGTAGAAGCTAATCTCAAGCTTTTCTCGACTTTTTAAAGCTGCAATTTTCTTGTTCTTATTTTTTCCTCTAACTCTTCTTTCCTCTTAAAGTATTAAATCTAGTAAATAAAAGGAAGTTATCAATAGGCAAGAAATATAAATTCAAAGACACCAAAAAAATTTATTATATCCTATATTTCATTGACATAAACTTACCTTCAACATAATTTGCTGATATAGCGTAAACTGGTTCACCACATTTACCATCTTTTATTACATGAGTGTATTTTGCAACAAGATAATGACCAATAGCTTCTAATGGTATTTTAAACTCCTATGAAATAAATAAAATCAAGAATCAAAATATTAAAATCAATAATCAGAATACTAACTTATGGTTCCTTACAATATATAAGATTTTTATTACATTATAGGTTCAATAGGTAAAGTTTTCTATTTGCCTTCTCAATTTGAGATTGACTAATTGCTTGAAGGCCAGTCTCTTCATCAAAGTTCTTAGAACTGGTTATGAACAACTAAATTGTACTAACTTGTTCAATTCCTCCAGTAACAGTCCCATTGTAGACGGCGGGGTTTAGTGCGCGCCCAAGTTTATTGCAACTGCAACACTGTTTGAGCTCAGGGCTCTAGGGAACACACTAACCAATGTCACAAAGACATGGCATGGAGATAAGGAGTCGCCACCCAGGGTAATAACTGGGACAAATCGAAAGTGGTGGTAACTCGATTCTCTAATACAAGCTAGCACCACAACCAGGAGTTCTGGATACGGAATACCAACTTCTTTTAGTCTTGTGTTCATTTGGATTTATTTTATTAATTATTGTCTTATTCCCTAATTACATGCAATTTCATTAAACCCTAATTCGAACATTCATCTAACCCTAAGGCAACCAATCAATGAAAAAGCACATAAAAAATGCATTCAAAATATAATGTCCCTAAATCTAAACTATATTTTAATTTAAGTTAATTAAATCTACATATTTTATAAATGAAAATGCAACTAAAATGGGCCTACATTTTGATTAATTAGTGAACTTAAATCTATTGTTTTTAATTCTAAGAATGGGCCTAATTTTATTGAGTTTTAAAAGAAAAAGAAATTAATTATTGGGCTTAATTCTAATTATTTAAAAAAAGAAAGTGGGCCTAAGTCTACAAATTATAAAAAGAAATAAATTAGTGGGCTAAGTCTAAGTTAATTTATTTAAGTAAAAATGGGCCTAAAATCCAAATTAACCTATTGGGCCTAAATTTAATTTTAAACCTAAAATCTAAATTAATTAATTAGTTAAACCTAAATTTAATTTTAAAGACCTACTTTTTAAATGAATTAGATCTACATGTGGGCTTGAAGCCCAAAACAAATAAAATTAAAAACAAGCCCAAAACAAATAAAATTAAAAACAAGCCCAAAACAAATAAAAAATAAAATAATAGATAAAAAAAAAACAAACATTACGTGATTTTTTCTAACCCTAATTTTAATTACATGCAACCTAAAATTAATCTAAAGCCAACATTAATTTTAATTGAATTACCAAGTGAAATCCTAATTTACTAACCAATTAAGAAACACACACACGTA
>CATIWM010055388.1:0-18675 GCA_949671775.1 Mallotus repandus
ACCATTAATCATTGATTATATTAGCTCATAGAATACATAGCCATAATTAGTGCTAGAAATTACTCCTTCCCTGTGGGAACGATACTCTACTTATCATTATATTACTTGTTCGATCCGTACACTTGCAGAAATCGCCTGACAATAACCTACATTGATTTAACTTACCCTTATGAAAAGTATTAATGGTTATAATTACATTAGTAGTTAAATGCATTGATAATTATGAGAAAATGCAAATTCAAAAGAAAAGGAGCATAAATGCAATGAAATGGAACATTCAAGGAATAAAGGCCTAAAAAACAACAAAAATTTAAAGTTTTCAGAAAAATGATGATGAGACCTTGAGAAAATTTCTCTCAAAATAAGGAGAGATAAAAAATTAACTCTAAGTGCAATGAAAACTTAAAAGCATCTTGTAAAGTCTAGAAGAGTCTTAATCTATAGTTGCTAAGTAATTATAACATTGATCTTTTCACACTTCTAATATTTAATATATCATTTTTCTTTGTTTGTAAGCCATACTTAATAATTAAAACCACATTACAAGCCTAAACGATATATTAATTCTTCACTTAGTAAGAATTGCCTTCATTAGTGGAGGGAGATTATGTTTTCAAGCTTATGGTATTTGTACTTTAATTTTTAAATATTAAGAATTTTTGAATCTAGAACTTTGATAAGGACTCTCGAAAAAGATTTGAAAAAGAGTAGCATTGTTCTTAAATGAAGAAGATTTCTCTTATGAGCTAATATTGAGTTATGATTAGTATAATTTTTAGCTTAAATATTTTTAACATCAATCACATGTATGTTCATTATGAGGTATTCGACTTTAAAATTTTAGTGTATGTTTGCTTGGGGATAAATTAAAGCTAATTTAATTAGCGTCTACCTAAAATATATTTTATCCCTAATTTCTTAAGAATTTGTATCATTTTATAAGAATTTGCATGATAATTGTTTATAATTTATGTTCTTTAGAGAGATATAAGTGTATTTGGATTATTTAAAGATGTTTTAAGAGTGTTTTGTGAAGAATGAAGCTTATATGGACCAAAAGAGTATGTTTGGAGCTTGAAGGATTGATTTTAAGCAAAAGTATCCATACACATTCGTGACGATGTTCCTCACATGTAAAGCTGGAAGATATACGTGGGTGCTTACACACCTATGTTTAAAGTCATGTTCCCTTTGAAAGAAAAATATGAAGTTATAACATAGGATCATATGTGGCCATGTTTATAATCGTGTAACCTTTACAAGGATTTTATCCACATTTGGACATGGTTATATCTTGGAATGTGTAAGGTGCCAAATATGAATCTGGGATGATACATGCCCATGTGTTGAGCTCTATTTGCCTTTGGAAGAAATGATTTCACATGTTTATACATGCCTAGATTGGGTAGTTGACCTATAACATGCCCAAATACATGGAGACATGGTTGCGTATAAAGGAATTTTACATTTATAATGCTTCATAAATTAAAATTTTTAGAAAATTCTAATTGGTTGACTTATTAGGATTATAAATAGAAGATAAGGGGTGACCTTAAATGGATATACAAAGTAGCAAGAGAAACCCTAAGAAATGTGAGAATTCAAGCAAGAAGACAAACTCAAGCTCTTGGCCTCTTAGCATGATTCATCTATGAGTTTTTCTTATTTTTTCTCTTTAGTTTATGTGTATTGATATCATGTTTAGTTATTTGCTTATTTTCATTATGTTTGTAGAAGGCTAAACTTAATTTTATACTTATATAAATGAAAACTTAACAAATTAATTATATTGGATTGGTAGTTTTTATTTTATGAAAGAGCTTGTTTCATGGGAACATTAATTGCGTTAGTAATGCGCAGAGATTTCTGATCAGCTTCCTTGTGATTTAATTGATAGGCATGGCTTGAGAAAGCATGCATGTTAATAGAATTGACAATTAATATTAGGAATTGAGTGAAAGGTAGAGATATTCTTACGTAATGCTTATGATAATAGATTAATCAATCTATTAGTGAATTTTGTAAAATTTAATGCATTATTTGAATTCAATTAGTGATGATAGAGATATCCACTAGTTATTAAATTAATAGGGGATTATAGCATGAGGATGTATAATTCAATAACTTAAGAGATTCCATTAGTCCTTGATATTTCTTGATCATATGTGAAATCAATTGATTTATACCATAAAAGTTAAGGGGAAATCAGTCTAAGTATAAATTAATTCATGTTGGTTTTAATATTGTTAATTTATTGATTTAAGTTTATTTAAATCATTAGTTTAAATTTTAATAAACTTAGGTTTATATTTCATTCAA
This sequence comes from Mallotus repandus, assembly GCA_949671775.1. Lineage (NCBI taxonomy): Eukaryota > Viridiplantae > Streptophyta > Magnoliopsida > Malpighiales > Euphorbiaceae > Mallotus > Mallotus repandus. The sequence continues at coordinate 2,320 of CATIWM010055388.1, forward strand.
GAAAATTTCAATCTTTTTTTGATTAGTAAGTAGTAATAGAATTAGATTTGGTGATTATAAAAAATTCTTGTGGGAATAATACTCTTACCTATTCATTATATTATTTATTCAATCAATGCACTTATGGGTTTAACTTACTAGAATGGAGATCAAAATCTTCTCCACTACAAGCTAATCAAGAAAATCTTTTTCAATCAACCTTTTTTGATGGATAACATCCATTGATTTATTGATATATCCTTTAAGAGTTTCATTTTCTTTCATCCTCATCGCTTCAAACTCTCTCATGAGAGTGAAAATTTTCACTTTCTTCACTTTTTCACCACCTTTATACTCTTTTTTCAACTTATCCCACTCTTGCTTTGGTTTTTTGAATCTATGATCTTTGTAAAGATGTGATCATCAAGGCCTGAATGAATATGAGTGATTGCTTTATCTTTCTTCAATTCATATTCTTCATATTCTTTCATTTGAGTAATGGTTGGATTTGCTCTCAAAGGTAGATGTTCTCGATCTATCATCACCACATCCTATAAGCCTTGAGATCTCAGGTGAAGTCTCACCTTTATAGCCCAAACATGATAAAATTCTCCATTGAACATAGGAATAGGAAGAGCTAATGTATTAGAAGAAGATATTTGAGTAGACACTAATCTCTCACTCATTTAAACTTAGCTGTTTACACTCAACTTTAAAGTGTTTACACTCAACTTTAAAGTGTTTACACTCAATGAAAATTCCAAGTAAAAGAACCACACAGTCCTAAAGGAATAGAGCTCTAATAACACAATTAAATGTTGTGCTACTAAGTTATAAAATATTTTAAATAATAATAGAGAATTATGCTTCTATGTTGTTGTAAAAAAAAATTCTAAATTGAAAGTTTTTTCTGAAAATGGAAGTCTTTATATTCCTTTTTCTTTCATTAAAATATATAACACATTACAATTCTAACTCAAAATAGTAGTGATTAATCACAACTTAGATTTTTGGTTCTAATAAAAAAATATCTTAAAATTAATGATTGCATTTACTTTTCATACAATATTCAGAAAGAGTTTGTTCCCTCTAGCTATAATCTTTCCTTTAAATGCTATTCACCATGCTAAATCCCCGAAAAATGAGGTTGATTTGTCTATTTACAATCTTAGGCTCCAATAGTTATAAGCAAATCTCAAACAACATTTCTTATTTTTTTTAGGAAAATAAATATATTAAAGAAAGATTAAGAAATAACAGAGTCTGCCAAAACTAACTCTTCAAGAGATGAGGGAACACAATGAGACCAACTACAGACATCAACATCGAGAGAGAACAAGAAAATAACGCAAAATTAAAAGCTGAACTGATTTATCTAATATAAAAAAACAATCAGACCCAGACTAGAGATATCACGATCTGAATTCCGAATTTTACAAATAACAGGTTGACAATCGCTTTCAATATTAATCTTAGGATAGTCGAATGATTGGACAAATATCATATCCTCCCTGATAGCCATAGCCTCCACAACCTCCACTTCTATCCGCTCCAAACCTTTGATGATCTTTGCACCCAACACTTTGCCAGCACTATCACGAATAACCATTCCCAGACCAATATTACCATTAGAGTTAAATCCCACATTAGTGTTCAGCTGGGGGGGCAGAATCCGAAGAAGTGTGCAACTGAGAGCTCAAAAAATCAGTAAGCAAATTTATAGCTTTTTAGGAACAAGAGTAAAAGTCTAGCTGCGTTTGATCAAAGACTAATTTATTTCTTATAAAAACCAAATAATCTAGAGCATCATAATCCAGGATATCATGTGGCTTTCTCTCAACTACTAAGAGCATTAAAAACCTAATATGCAGAATTCAGTCCTGTAAGCTTATCAATCTAATAAAGCCAGACAAATCCATTTGTAAGCAGCTGAAATACCAAAAGTGTTGGCACCAGTTACAATCACGAAGCGCATGCTCAGTAGTTCGACATCTTCACCATAACGACAACATACAGGATCAAGAGCAACTCCTTTCGAAAGCAAATTGGAAGAAGTTGAAAGAATTTTCTTAAACACTTTCCAAAGGAAAACCTTCACTTTTGGAGGCATCTTAAGGTGCAAAATCCAAGACTATGAATCGCTTACCAAAAAAGAGGGAAACAAATATGAATTACATAATAGTTGAGACAAAGCCACATGATATCTTGGCTTAACAGAATAGATCCCATTTTTAGAATAATGCCAAATCAACTAATCATCCAGAAACTTATTGTTAAGGCCAATATTTATTTTTCCACCTCTTATAAGAAAGTAGCAAAAATCTGATCGTTGTCCCAACAATTTTGATTAGCAAGCATCAAGGAATTCACATGCTAGTCTGGATTCCTAGATCCTATTGAGGAGTTGACTTGAAAATTTAGTTGGAGGGGAAGTCACTAGTCCTGCCATATTCTAATATCATCTCCTCTACCCACCTGCCATATTATTCCTAGTAACAAAAAATTTCTTGCTCCTGCAATACTTCTCCAAACAAAACTTGGATTGCCACTAATTGCAGAAGTAAAGAAATCACTATTAGAAAAATTGTGAGCTTTCAAGGCTCTAGCCAATAGAGAGTTATTATCATTTATCAAGCGACACCCCTGTTTAGCCAACATAGCATCATTAAAAGCATTAAGATTTCTAAATCCCGTTGATTGAGCAAGCTTGAGCCATGAACACCAATGAATACGCTTTTTATCCCTGTGTTGACCCTACCAAAATTTAGCAAGTATAGCTTTAATGGTGTGAATAATATTAGCTAGCAGTTTAAAATAACTCATCTTATAGAAAGGAATTGATTGGGCAACATTCTTGATGAGAACCTCTCTTCCTGCCGTAGACAACAACCTCCCTTTCCAAGACTTTAATTTTTTCCTAATTCTTTCAATAAGAGATTGGAAAATGGTCTCCTTAGCCCTCCCAGCCACCACCAGCATACCCAAATAATTTCTAATTTTTCGACCATTGAAACCCTAAGCAAAACATGCAACTCACTAGTTTATTAACATTATCGCTAAAAGAAAGTTGAGATTTATCATAATTGATACTTTGAGTTGAAGCGCTTGAATAGACTCCTAAAATGGACTTGATTATGGCCATTTCCATCATATTAGCTCTCCCTAAAATAGTACTATCATCTGCAAAAATAAGTGAGAAATAGAGCTTGATGCTTTCAAAATTTTGAAACCATAAATCAAACCCTGCATTTCAACTCTTTGAATTAAATAAGAAAAGGCCTCTACAATAAAAAGAGAACTTCGGGAACATGGTTCAACATAGGAAGGTGAGTTCTCAATAATTGGGGAATGAATAGGGTTGGTTAATAAGGCAGTGGTATTAGTAATTGTATCAAAGAACTTGGGGAATGTGGGCCATGAGGTTGGTAGGGACAGTGGGTTACAGGTTAAGGGAATTATTAGTGAAGGCTCAGTTGAGTTACAAATAACAGAATTATTTATAATCTCAAGATGGATATCAAGTTGATTTCTTGTGGGAGATAGGGTATGCGAAGAATGAGAATCAATTGTTGGTAATGAAACCACCTTAATTTTAGCTAAAGATTGGGCTATTGAGTCATGAACCTTATATGAACATCTCTTTTATGCATTCTCCCCTTCCATCTTATTAGAAGCACTCTCTTTCGCCATCGGTACTATAGGGTTACGCCTGCTTGAATTTTTTATATTGTCTCCTTTTGATTTGTTGCCACCTGAATCACTATGATCATGAACAAAGAAAGGATCATTTCTAGATCTTTTCATTGGAGAGGCTTTCACCCATAACCCATACTTCAGAACTGACTGATGCACTTCATCCTCTTTGTCGAATTTTGCGCACTACTTTACCATATGTCCTACTTTTGTACGATAGAAACAAAATAAGGGGAGGCTTTCGTATTTGAAGGGAATCCACACTGTTCGTCCATCCATAGAAACTGAAGCACCTTGCGAAGAGGAGAATTAATATCGATTCTAGATTTGAAATGGAGAAATTTTTCTCTTGCTTCATTAGTAATGTTATCAATTGCCACCATCTCTCCTACCTGCCTTGACAAAATTTCAGTAAATTGATCTGTCATATAATGCAGAGGTACATTATATGCTCAAACCCAAATTGGAACTTATGTAAATGTCACTGAAGAAGGCTGTTCCATTCTTGACATATCATGAAGTAACAACATATTATTGTCAAAATGCTATGGTTCATGATACATAACCTAGTCCTTGTCTTTCTTTGTATTGAAAAAAAATAGGAACAAATTCTTTCTCCACTCCCTTCCAATGCTCCCTTTCGTGACTTCCAAGCCTTCTTTATTATATCTAACAAGGCAAAATAATTGAATTTATGTTTAGTCCACAGTTTACCTATGACACAAAAAGGACCCTCATACTTCTACTTAGGTGCAATAAAATTTTCCACTATAATAACCTCAGCTTCCTTTCCCTTCAGAATGATAGAACTTCCATTATTGTATTGCACGAGTGTTCCTTTGAGACTCTTTTCACCATAACCCTTGGACATGGACGACCCTTTGAATACTAGACCTAGAAAAAAAAGAAAATAGAGTTAGAAAAATTCAGTAAAGCACCAGGAAAAATAAAAACGTACAAAGATACAAAGGATCAGATTCGAAAATGAAAGCAAACTAAGCTTTAAAGAGAAAATATAAAGAAACAAAGATAGGGATTAACAAGGACAACCAAGAAGCAGAAAAATAGAGTAAGGAGAGTAGATGAGATCAAAGAAATTCAATAAGAAATCCTAGAAGGGAACAAAAGGCACCATGAAAGCGGAACCCTAATCCTTAGTAGAGGAAACCCTAACGCTCATAAGAAGGGAACTTTATGCACTAAACAACATTTCTTGTTGAAAGGAAAGTACGTAATAACTAATTTGTTTATTCTTACAAGAAGGGTAATTCAAGTTATTTTTAATAATTTTAAATTTATTTAAAAAGCATTTGATTATAACTAAATGGCATTATTTATTTTGGGTTATGCATGAGATGGAATTTGGTCAAAAGTGGCTAGGATGGATGAAAGGAATGTCTCTCTAGCTCTAAAGCTTTAGTACTAAAAAATGGTTTCCCTTTTACGAAATTCTTTTTAGCAATAATGGTGTTAAAAAAGGATGCCCTCTATCACCAATTCTTTTGTTTATTGCTCTGGAACCTTTGTCTTTGTTAATTTATAAGATGAAAATACTTGATCTTGTTTGTGAATTTCAAATGCCAAAATTTGGACATATAATTTTCCACATGCATTTTGCAGTCGACACTATTTTCTTTGTTGAACCTATTCTAGAATTTATTGTGCATGTTTTATATATGCTGTGGTATTTTTTATTAATTTCTAAAATCTTAGTTAATTTCTATAAAAGTTTTTTGGTCTATAAACAATTCAATATTACTATTTTAGTTCAAAATTTAAAAATAGTATACAAATAAGTTCATATATGATCTTTAAATTAAAGTAAAAAAATATTTAAATATATTAATATATTACAAATATCTTATTATTAATTTATAATATATTATATGTAAAAAATTAAAATATTGTAGGTGGGAGGGTCTAGCGCGCGCCCAAGTGTTTGGCGATCATGGCACTGTGCAAGCTTAGGGCCTGCTAGGAAATACAAAAATGGGCTTGGGGCCCATATTAGAGATAGAGTCGCCAACCGGATGAAAACCGAGTCACACTTTATAGCAACTAGATTCCATGGAGGTACTTAGAAGCCGTCATCAGAGATCGGGTTCGAAAACTGGGTATAGGCTTTAGAATACCCACCCAACCTTACCGTTAGTCTCTGTGTATGTTTCATATTTTATTACTTTTGATTATTCGATTATTTCCTTATTATTAGGTGGATTGCAACTGCTTTCGATTTTATAATTTAACCTAAGTTTGCACATTAGTCATTTTTCATGCTTATCACCTTGCATTGGTTACAAATAATAATAAATATTACAAACATTCATTCAAGAAAATCGGGGAAGGGATTAGTGATGACAATAACTTATACAATTACAATGAAACTGAATTCAAAATGAAACCTCTCAAGAACTAATTAACTCACTAACTGCTTAGTGAGTAGAAATCACAAATGGACCTACATCAAACACTAGTTAGTTTTATTGAAAAATAAATAACTTTTTATATAAACGGAAATAAATAAATTTACATAAAATAGGAACAAGTACTCATTTAAGCATGATTTATTTACCCAAGCATATATAATAATATAACAATTGCATGCAATGCTAAAGATGTTAGACAACATGTTTGTATTAAATACTGAAAATATACTAAAAGGATACTGCACGTATAGCAGATTTATACAAGATTCTGGCGAGGAGACGACTGTCTCCTGGGAAGAGGTGTCGCCTCTTGGATCCCTATTTAGGAGGCGATCGCCTCCTAGCTAAGGAGCTACATCTCTTTAAAGGGACCTCGCCTCTTAACCAGGAACACTACAATTCACATGTTACTTGAACTCTAAGTAAATAAGATTTCAAGCAAACTATATGGAAATCTACTTCTAATACATCAATATTTCACATAATCATGCTCTCATATGACATTTAACACATCAAAAACCCAAAAATATGTGATCAAAGTCAAGAAATTGAGTTTTTATGGGAATAAGAACTTAGAAAGCTTAAAAATAGCAATTCTTACTAAATGAACTGGGTTTGATGTTCCTAACTGAGCCCTCAGAGCTTAGTTTGTATGTTTTTGTACTTTTAATGTAAGAGAGCTTCCTCTTCCTTCAAGAAAATGAACTCTTCTTTGATCAAACTCTTCTTTTCACCCTCCTTTTCCCTTCTCAAGTTGTGTTTTTCTTTTCTGTGTTTTCCTTTTTCTTCTCTTATCTCTAACCTTCTCTTTAGTGTGTAACCTCCTCTTCTCAGACCCTCAACTCTTCTACTTAAGCTCCTTTCTTTATGTCTTCCCAATTCCTAATGAAAATGCCACTAGAATCAAGTCATCCTTTCCCATTATTTCCTCTTATATTTTCTCACCCCCTTTTGCCTTGAAAGTCATCTTTTCATGAACAAATCTACAGGCTGGAGATCTGTTGGTCCACTTTTAGTGTATGGGGCCAAAATACATTAAAATGCATTTAATGTGAAGTTAGGTCAGCTACTGAAGAGGTGTTGCCTCTTTGAGCCTAGGTTGAAAGGGCGTCATCCCTTGGGAAGGGGCGATCGTCTCTTCCCCAGGCTTGGCCTAGGCCTGGGCTAATGGGCTTAGGTTTAGGTGTTTAAGCTTTGGATTTTGGGTTTTGGGCTAGGTTTAGACTTTCAAGTCTGTTTTAAAGGAAGCTTCAGGTCCTCTTACATTCAAAATTCTGGACCTGCTCATCACTGGGCCTTCATTGCGGGCTGATCAAACCAATGGTGTCCATAGTTTCCCCCCTTGGTTTTTCAAAAAACAGATTAATGATATTGATTTTTTTAAAAAAGCAACATGCACAATAAATAGTGAGAACAATGTACCTAACCTACAAGCTTCACTTGGGTCGTTAGCTTTAGGAATTCAAACCCGAATAGTTAAAATTTATCTCAAAATGTGACTATGATCCTCAGATTTTCTTGGCCCGATTAGTCACTCATTATAGTTGGACGTGAATTCCGAGCATGGCCTGATCTTCACTCAGTAGAAAAGGGAAAGAAGATGCTCTTCATGGATTCAAACCCGATCAGACACTTCTTTATAATGCGCACTTTGGGGATTCAAACCCCGACCAAACGCTTCTTACAGAGAATGCACTTTAGGGATTCAAATCCAACTAGACATTCCTTGAAATGTGCGCTTCAAGGATTCAAACCCAACTAGATGCTTCTTCATAAGAAGAGTGCACTTCAGGGATTCAAACCTGAACAAAAATTTTTTTACAATGCGCACTTCAGGGATTCAAACCCGACTAGACATTTCTTTCCAATGCATACTTCGGGGATTCAAACCCGACCAGACATTCCTTTACTGATGCTTTGATAAGAATACCTTCAATTGTTCAAAGTTAATTTCGAGAGACAAAATAAACAGTTCTTTACTTTTTTTTTTGGGTATCGCTGGGGATCCTTACCCACTTTCTTTGCTTTCCCTACCCACCTGATGGATCCCTACCCCTTTTTTACTATATAAAATCCTTTTCTTCCTTTCTTTTCCTTCTTCCTTTCTCTTTTCTTTTTTCCTTTCTCTTTTCATTCTTTCCTACATTTTTTTATTCTCAAGCATGGCTGACGAGAGAACGTCGCCTCTGCCTCCTTGGGACCTTGTTTCTCCTATCCTCACTCCTCTGTATAGTCATGGATTCACGAAGGGTGATACAATCCTTATTTTGGTGGATTTGAAGAATCACATTTGTTCTCTGGCTTCAGGAGAGGTTAGTATTTAAAACTCCTCATCTTTTCCTATAAATTATACTAGGTTAGAGTGCATTTATGTTTATCTATCAATTAGAATAAGAAATAAGATCAAATTAGGTGAATATTTATGATAATTGAGAAAAATTCGCGAATAGCATACTGTTCTTCCTACTAAAGAGGCGTCACCTCTTTAAGGAGGCGATGTCTCTTGGCGAAGAAGCAATCACGTCCTTTATTAAAAGGACGCATCGCCTCTTGGCCATGAGGTGTCGTCCCTAGACAAAGAGGCGTCGTCTCTTGACCATAAGAGGTTTTTTCCTATTTTTATTTTCAATTTTTGACTTATCACTAACACCCAGGAATATTTAAATAACATAATACTAATTCTACTCCCTGGTTCTTTCTTGTAACATGACACACACACATTCAAGGGCGCCAAAAACTTTTGTGGAGCTCGAGCCGCCTACAATGATCTCATAGATGACCAGTGGGATAGGATCCAAGACACTAGATTCGAGGATTTCATTCTTTCTCTGCTAGAGGAGCAGGGGAAGATAGATTACCAGCCTCTTCAAGCCTTGATGGAGAGATGACTAAACATGACTTACACTTTCCATCTCTCGTTCGGAGAGTTGACTCTGGATCCAATTTCTTTTATTGCTATTACCGAGATTGCATGTGTCGAGAACTTAGTTCCCTTTAATATGAGCCTGCATTGGATGAGTTCGAAGATGATTTCCTACATCAAGCATCTCCTCGGTGTGATTCCCGACATAAAGGGGACTTACATGATTAAGCTACATTAGATTTGGAGTTTCTACACCCAGGAGAGAGCTACAATGATGACCAATCCTCGAGAGATTGACCAGGTGGTGCGGGCTTTCTTAATTTACCTCCTCGGTACCACACTCTTTGCTGACACGGCTAGTTCCCTAGATGTGATGTTCTTTATAACGCTCCGGGACTTAGATCTAGCGGCCACCTATGACTGGGGCAGCTGTGCTGTAGTATACCTTTATAGGAGCATGGACAAGGCAGTGCATGAAGCGAAGAGATTCTACGGGTTCTGGCATGCTACTCTAGTATTTCCCTTCCCTTTCTGATTTATTTTTTAAATCTTACCATCATTCAATAACAATTCTCCTTTGCAGGTTTGGGGATTGGAGTTAGAGCTGATTGCTAGGATATCCCATATAGCAAATTATCTCCCAGCTATAGGGAGGTGGGGCGCCAGTCGTGTATTGAAAAGTCACCTGACCCGAGTGCACATTCATCGGGAGCGCCTGAACTCCTTAACTCCTAAAGCGCTACCTAAAAAAAAAATACTTTTTAGTATCCTTTTAATTCTATTCACTTACCTGTTATACTTTTACAGGTACAGAATGATCTGTGGGGACTAGAGAATTGGTGGAATCTTAAGATGGTTTGCTCTAGGCCACTATCGTAATGGAGAGTTCTGCTCTGGGGCCCCAGTTGTCAAGTGTGGTTTCTCGATGAGAGAGTGTACAATTGGAACGGCGGGCCCCGAGCACACCGCGTTCCCAAGTCTCCTCCCAGGCACCTTTTCTAGACATATGAGCTGAAGGGTGAGGAGCTTGATTGGGCTGTCATTGGAGAGCCAACTATTGATCATACCGTGTGGGTGAAGAGCCGGTATCTAGATTTTTTTCGGACCCACCTCCTGCAGTGAGTCTCCCTGGACATTAGCTCTACCTCTCAGGTATATGTTTGATTCTTTGATCACATTTCTCAAATCGTCATGTTTTAATATGATTCTTTGATTTCAGGTTACGACTATTGGACCTGCATTGTGTACTGGAGCCCTGACTCAGGAGAGATCACCGAAGAGACCTTGCCCAGATGAAGGCGAAGAGGGCAGTTCGAGTGGAGTACAAAAGCCTAGACCTCCTACTGTATCTATCTTTGACATAGTTGTTGGCAGCCTTGTGCACACTCCTAACCCATTGGCTGAATGTTGGGTCCCTCTTGGGGAGTTGTCATGTCATTTCCTAGCTCTAGACGAGAATTTGACACCTGCTTGCATCCTAACTAGTGCCACTCATGTAAGTTTCTTCTTTAATCTTGTTTTCTCAATCATTTTTAATACTTTTATTAGTACTGATCAACTTATCAATAATGTAGATTCCTTTGGAGCCAGGCCAGTACATGTACCGATTGATTAAGGCCCAGAGGGATTACATGTTGGGCATTACGCAATAATGAAGGGTAAATATTCTTCCTACTCCTACGTGTATACATGCTTGCATGATTTACTTACCTTGTGTTAGCTTGAACAGGATCAGGATGAGGCGAGCAGGGTGAGGCTTACCGCCCTTGAGCATCAGATCGAGGTGCTCCAGATTGACGAGAATGAGGATGAGGACGCCAAGGAGGGAGGTGATGCCGCGGAGGGTGAGGATTCTGAGGACACAGATTCAGATGCCCATTAGGCAAGAGCCCCTTTTTAGTTGTTAAGAATAATACATCTGTCAATTCTAAAGTTTAGGAATTCTTTTTTTTGCTTTTCTGTTTCATTTTGCTCAGATAGAATATTTCAAAATTAATTCACTGAATCTCAATTTGAAAAAAATTTAATGTTTCTTAATTACATGAATTGCTATACAGTTGAAATCCTACATTTGCAATTAAAACTATACAATTTTCCACAAAAATTCCCCCTGTTCTCTGGTGGAGAGGTGATCATCTCTTTTAAAGGGGTGTCACCTCTTCAATCTCTGCTTAAGAGGTGATTGCCTCTTTGCAATGAGGTGTCGCCTCCTCAGCGGTTTTGCGGAAGCATTAAAATCCCTAGTTTCTTCTAAAAATCCCAAATTTTAGCTCTGCCATTTTCTCTCCTTTCTTTCTATAAAACACACTCTAAACCTCCTAAAATGACTAAGAGAATCTTGAAACAACTGCAGATAATTCTTAAAAGCTTGGATGGCGAGTCATGGTCTAAATTGAAGCCATTTTATCTATCTATCTTCCAATATTTACATGCTAGAAAGATCAATTTCTCATTTCTTCATGTTCTTGCTCAATTTTGGGATCCCTAGAAACATGTCTTCAGGTTCAACACTGTAGAGCTATGCCCCCTGCTAGAGGAGCTTGAGGCTATCTTAGGCTTCCCATCAAATTTTGCTTGTCAAATCGTAGTTCCTTCACTTAACACCCTAGATTTGCACTTTATACAGTATCAAATGGCCCGAGTGTTCAACTTTTCTCCTTAGTCTTCACTTCGCCACATCTTTGACACTGAGATTTTGATAGACTCTCTTCTAGAAGTGATAGTGGCAGTAGATAATAAGGAAGCATATTAGCCTCGGATGTTGGCCTTTTGTATGTATGCTTAGTTTCTGCTTGTTTCTCCTTCTGGTAATGGCAATTCCAAGATTCTGTATATCCTAGATCAAGTGGAAGTGGGCCTGAATCCTTTTCCTCTCATACTGGTTAAAACAATCACCGGATTAGACAACTTTGCTGAAACTAGACGATTCTCTGAAAGTCCTTTATTACTAGAGGTTTGTTTTCTTTCCATTCTTCAATTACCTACCCTTTCTTCTGTAATTCTTTACTCTCTGCATTTATAATATGCACAGGCATGGTTTCAAGAAAAACTAAGGCTACTCGAACCTCCCAGAGATATCACACATTGCAAAGCAAAGTATTGTCGCACTTGAAGACTTCATCCTCTTCCAGCAGATGTTCAGAGTTGATTTTTACACTTTCCCTGATACTCTGATCCGGTGGATGTGCCCATGGTAGAGGTTGCAGCATGTGACCATCTGGTTTTACACTTACTGTGTTCCTGTAGTTGGCCTTTATTTTGCCACCTTCTACAATCAGGTTCGGCTTTGTAGGTAGTATGGACAGAAGCAATTAATTCCTGAGCTGGTGCATGAGTTTGAGCTAAGGGTCTTCAACTCAAAATTTTCTAGATAACTTGGTTGCATGCTGGCCTCAGAGGGCCATTCAGAGGTACATTGACTACAACAGAGATCAATCAACTGACGATCAGTATAAGGCATGGGTTCAGTTGTAACAAATAGAAATTGATGAATTTGTTATTAACAGAAGAACGAGGGTGCTACAGGCATCGAGTGCCTAGGGGGTTCAAAAGAGAAGAAGACAGAATTAGCTTATGTAATTTAATCTTTATCACTTTTTATTGAATGGAATTCCCTTTTTAGTTAAACAATGTGTAATAAACATTTAATGCAACGTTCAACAATAATGAAGACAATCCATTCCATTTAATCTGAGCGTAAAATGACTATACATTTTTGCTTCTTACATATCTCTTATTGTCAGTTGGTTTGCCCTTGTAAATTTTCCAACCAACTATTTTTCCTCTCTCTTTCTCCTTTTCTAAGTCCTTAATTTTTACCTAAATTGTCTCTTTCAAGGTTTTCAATCCAACAAGACTTTTTAATTTTTAATTTTTCAAGTCTCTAACTTTTGCCTAGGCAACCTCTTTTAAGGTTTTCTCCCTAGCGAGATTTTACAGAAAATATTTCTTCAGCTTGTCTAAGTTAATAGGCTCTCAGAACTCATTCCCTTCTAAGTCAGATATGATAGCAACGCCCTTAGAGAATAGCTTCTTGATCAAATACGGACCTTCCTAATTCGGCTTAAACTTTCACCGTGGATCTGTAATAATTGGCCTAGTTAGCTTTACGACCAAATCACCCTCTTTAACCTTCCCTGGCTTAATCTTTTTATTGTAAGCCCGAGCAATTCTTTTCTAACATAGTTGCAAGTGATACATGGCCTTTATTCTTTTTTCATCCAATAATGTGAGGTGCGCTAACCTACTTTTTACCCACTGGTACTCAGGGATTTTAGACTCTAAGAGAACCCGCATGGACTAAATTTCTAATTCTATAGGTAACATTGCTTCACATCCATACACCAGAGAATACGGAGTAGCTCCCAGCCAAAGTCCTAGCGGTGGTTCTGTATCCCCATAGTGCGAATTATAGGTAATAGGCCCAATCTTTATAATTCTCCAATGTCTTAGCCAAAATCCTCTTCATATCCTTGTTTATGGCTTCCATGGCCCCATTAGCTTGTGGTCGATATAGAGAAGATATATGATGTTCAATTTTGTATTCCTTTAACAAAGCAGCTGTCTCAGCTCTAAATTGAACACTATTGTCAGAGATAATATGATGTGGCAACCCGTATCGGCAGATTATATTCTTCTCTATAAATCTTGCCATCTATTTTGACCCAACTGTGGTGAATGATTCCACTTCAACCCACTTAGAAAAGTAATAGATTACTACCACAATGTACTAATGTCTGTTGGATGCTTTTGGCCTTACTTCCCCAATGATATTGATTCCCCAAGTTGCGAGCGACCAAGGAGAAGTCAATCCTTGAAGTTCCATAGAAGGCAAATGACTTACATCACCATATACTTGATAGTTATGGCATTTCTTTACATGTTTCACACAATCTGTTTCCATGGTTAGCCAGAAATAACCTTGATGAGTTATTTTCTTAGCTAAGACTGTCCCGTTCATGTATGGTCTGCATACACCTTTGTAAACAGCTTCCATAATCTTTTGAGCCTCAATCCTATCAATATATATGAGGTGTACTCCTATCGGCATCCTCTTGTATAACATCCTGTTATGGCTGATGAATTGCCGGGATAGCATTCTCAAGGGCATCCTTTCTTTTCTATCATCATCATCAGAGAATCACCCCATTTCCAAATACTGTTATAAAACCAGAGACAAAGGTTTCTCTGTGGGGTCAATCGGCATTATCCTGATCTTTTCATGATAGGGAGTTCAATATTTTACCAAATGAGAGGTTTGACTGCTATTTTTTTCTCTCTTTCCCATATTGAAGCCAAGGTGGCTAAGGCATCTGCCATCTGATTTTCTTCTCATGGCAAATGTACAACCTTGCATTGAGCGAAGGATAGCAAAATAGTAATCCCATATTCCCAATACAACTTCAGCTTGTCTTCTTTGACTTCCCATTGTTTGGAGATCTACTTTACCACTAATATCGAGTCTCTATATACCATGATCTCATTTGCCCCCATGCTTTAGAGAGCTTCCAAACCATAAATGCAGGCCTCATACTCTGCTTGATTGTTGGTGACCTCAAATTCTAATCTTTTCACCATCAAGATCATTTCCCCTTCTGGTGAGATTAGAATTATACCTATACCTACTCCTTTGCTATTGATGGCCCCATAGAAGTACATTCTCCATGTCTGGATTTCGATTTCCCCCAAGTGTTCATCTGGAAACTCTAACTTCAATTCCTATCCGTCATCCATTGGATTCTGAGCCAAGAAATTTGCCATCACCCTTCCTTTCACCATTTTCTTTGCCATATAATCTATGTCAAATTCTGTGAGCAAAACTAACCATCTGGCTAATTTTCTAGTTAGTGATGGAGTTTGCTGGAGATATCTAAGTGGATCATACTTTGAAATTGCTTGAACCTTGTAGGATTGAAAGTAATATCGAAGCTTCTTGGTCACCCAAATCACTGCTAGACATGTTTTCTCTACGAGACTGTAGTTGGACTTGTATGGTAGAAGCTTTTTACTCAGGTAATAGACTGCTTGCTCAACCTTTCCATCACCTTCTTAAGCTAACATTACGCCTATTGCCTCTCTCTTAAAATCAACACTTTACCCGATCTCGGTGGCTATAAAATCAGAGTATTCATCAAATAATTCTTGATAGTTTTGAAACCCTGTTGACACTTATCATCCCAGACAACTGGTTGATTCTTCTTCAAGAGCCTGAAGATGGGTTCGCAGATAGTGGTCAGCTTGGCTATGAATCTGCTCAGGTATTGCAGTCTCAATGAACCCTCAAACCTCTTTCTCATTCCTCGGTGCAAGCATTTCTTTAATTGCTCTGACCTTATCGGGATCCACCTCTATGCCTTTCTGGCTGACGATGTGTCCTAACAACTTCCCAGATGTTACTCCAAAAACACACTTCTTCGGATTAAGCCTGAGGTTGTATTTTTCTACTCTGGCTAAGACTTATTAAGAGCTTTAAAATTTCCTTCTCGCGTTGGAGACTTCACCATCATGTCATCCACATATATCTGAATCTCCTTGTGAACCATGTCATGTAGCAATGTGGTAGCCATCCTCTGATAAGTGGCACCTGCGTTCTTCAAACCAAATGGCATGACTAAATAGCAATAGACGCCCCATTCAGTGGTGAATGAAGTCTTCAGCTTGTCTATCACTACCATCATAATCTGATTATATCCTGAGAAACCATCCATGAAAGAGTACATAGTGTTGGAAGCCACACTATCGACTAAGGTGTTAATATGCTGTGAAGGAAATTGTCCTTTGGGCAGGCCTTGTTTAGATCCCTATAGTCCACATACATTCTGACCCTTCTGTCTTTCTTTCAAACCAAGATAATGTTAGCCAACCACTGGGTATCGTCGACAACCTTTAAAAATTTCACTTTTAATTGCTTTTCCACCTCTTCCTTGATCAGGAGAGCCCATTTCGACCTTAGTCTTCTCTTCTTTTATTTTATCGGTGTGACATAAGAATACGTGGGGATTCTGTGCTCTATAATCTCTCTGTCAATCCTGGGCATATCCTCATAACCCCAAGTGAATTCTTTTTATGTTCTTTGTAGTGTTTCTTTCATTTTTTCTCTCTCTTCAGGAGTTAAGTCAAAAGCAAGAAGTATATTTTTAGGATTATTGCATGTGCCCAAATTAAATGATTCAGTTTGTACCGAATTAATGTTGAACATATGCATGAAATGATTGTCACACACAGTATAACCATTAGGAAGAACATCGCACAAATAAGCAAAGTTAGATTCTATTGCATTAATTTTAGAAAAGAAAACATTGTCAGGTTCAAATAGGTTATAAAGAGAAATGTCAATATCATCATAGAAAATATCCATGATGGAATCCAACAGATAGGATTCAAAGTTATGTTCCT
>CATIWM010055425.1:0-35774 GCA_949671775.1 Mallotus repandus
TACTTTTATTTATTATTTTTTAATTAAAATATATTTTTAATTTTTAATAAATCAAAAGTTTTTTTTTTTCTAAAAATTCTAATAATTTAACTGTAAATTCAAAAATAAGGCAATGAACTAATTAAATTGTAAATAATATATATATTTTTTTCCTTTGATATTTACTTGCCTAGGTTTGGCCTTTTCCAAGAGAAATTTCTAGTGGACTATGTATGGGCACAAACATTAGGACTTAAGGTCATAACTGCAATACTTTTCTTATTAATGAAAATTATTTTGATAGTCATTAGAAATATAATTTAGTGTTTGCTTCTCAAAAAAAAAATATTGCATTTCCTTTTTCATTTAAAAATTATTATAAAGAGAAGGAGTTTAGCCACACATAGTTTAATAAGAATTACAAACATAAAATAAATAACAAGAGATTGAAGAAAAAGAATAGATAAAACTCGTTAAGTGCCGCTTCAATCTTCAAACCCTTATTGCCTTGTTGAGCTCTTGTTTGTGGATTTTTGAGAATGTGAAATTCATTCCCCCTAAAGCCTTCTCAATCATCCCTTTTATAGGAAACTAATGAAAACCTATTTGTCCTTGAATTCTTGAGTCCTTCTTGGAAAATGAAATATTTCTGCGCCTGACACCACTTCAGCATGGGCACGCAGCTCTTTATGTCAGGATTCCAGCAAGCAGCACCGTTTGTACACCTTCGGTGTTCAAACCCTGTCAGGTCATTTCTTGCTCTTCATGGATTCCTTCAATAAAATCTCCTACAAAAGAGGGAAAACTAATTAGGCATTTAAATGAAATCCCTTATTTGACTAGAATTAAACAAAAAATAATAGAATCCTAAATAAAATAGAAAACTATAATATTTCTCAATTAAACTCAAATTCTATCCAAATTAAACCAATTATTTATTAAAAATTCATTAGAATTCAACTCAAAATACATGTAAAACGTACACACATCAAAAAAGGAAGATATACATATATCCATGATCATTCTTTATACATCTCTAAAATATTATTTTAAAAACTAATTGAATATGCTCATTTTATGGTTCTCTTTATTAAAAATTATTAATTAACTTTTTTTTCTAATTTTAAGATTATAAACAAAATGTTCACAAGTTAATTAATTTTTTAAGATGTTGGAGTAAATTAATTTTTGTACCTAATACATCTTATCAGTGTTGAGAGGTAGTTTTATTATGATTTTCTATCAAAATCCAATATTTCATCAAAGGCCAATATTTATGACTACTATTTTTGTTGTTAGTTTTAATTTAATTTATACTAAAATTTGTACTCCATTTTTTTTATATTCAATTTTTTTTATTTTTTTTTTAAATAACTAGGAGGTTAAGGGGGAGAGGGGATCGAACCAATGACCTCATCTTATAATATCTATCACATGAGCCATTAGGCTACAAAAGAAGGACTATTCAATTTATTTTAGTTAAAATTAAAAAAATAATATGAAATAATTTATTTTTATTGTTTTATACATCAAATTTATTTATTAATATTGAATTGCAACATTTCTCAATCATAATAAAATTCAAGTTTTACTATAGCTTTAAGATAGTAAATAAAATATTGATTACAAATAACTTAATAAAATTTTTTGAGATAATTAAATATTTATGCTTTTATAACTATTGGTGTGTGATTTCTTTATATATGTATTTGCATTTTTTTTACCATATCTACTAATATTGTTTAAAATATATAATTTAATATTAAAATAATATTTAATTATAAAATTGTTAACAAAGTAGTATTGCATTTAATTAACTACAATAAACTCCCAATAAATAAAATTAATAAGTATTTTTATTTAATAGAAATAAAAAATTAAATAAATTTATAATACTTTTAAAAATAAAAAAAATTGATTATAAATTGCATATAAAATAATTTTATAATTAAAAATTATTATTATATCAATATTTTGTTATAAAATAGTGATAACATTAGTTGATAACAACAGAATTTGTAGAAATATGAAGCTTACTTTACTGATGTGTAACTGTTTTATTTATATACAACTTGGACTTCTAACTAATTCTAGAATCTACTGTAAACCAATGAGGTAATGCCACCTCATAATAATTAGTTATAGAAAAAGAACTAATGTATATATAGAGGAAGAGAACGAGCAAATATGAACTGATGTGCACTAATTGATCTATATAACTTGTGATCATGATTTGTGGCCATGATTTGCAGTAGTGATGATCAGTTATCAGTTCATCTCGTTAGCCCCCCTCAAGGTGGAGCATACAGGTTTTAAATGCCTAGCTTGAGTATGTTAGCATTGAAATGAGAAGGAGGCAAAGCTTTGGTGAAGCAATCAGTGACTTGATGATTTGTGGTGATCGGAATAAGAGTGATGCAACCTTGTTGAACTTTCTCATGAATAAGATAACAATCAAGTTCAATGTGCTTCATGCGTTCATGGAATATGGGATTTTCAGTAATTTTTATAGCTGATAAATTTTCACAAAACAAAAGAGCAGACTGAGTGGGAATAAGAAGATCTTAAAGAAGATAATGCACCCATTGGAGTTCACATGTGACAACAGCCAAAGCACGATACTCGACTTCAACAGATGAACGAGAAACCGTGGATTATTTCTTGGATTGCCAAGAGACAAGAGCCGGTCCTAAGAACACGCAATAACTAGTGATAGATCGTCTAATTTTGGGACAAGCAGCCTAATCAGAATTGAAAAAAGTTTGAAGCTTAAGATCACTGTTAGAAGGGAAAAAGAGACCTTGACCTGGAGTTATTTTTAAGTATTAGCAAATGTGATGGGCAGCAACAAGATGTGCTTTAGTAGGAACCATTAAGAAATTATGAAAGTTGATGAATTGCAAACGAGAGATTAGGCCAGGAATTGGTGAGGTACAATAACTTACCCACAAGTTGGCGATAGGCTGTAGTGTCAACAAGAGGACTATCAGTGCGAGTGAACTTCTGATTGGGAGTAAGAGGTGTGCGAACAAGTTTTAAATGAAGAAAACCAATATCATGCAATAAATCTAAAGTGTATCTTTGTTGACATAGGTTAATGTCGGACTGAGAACGAGCAACCTCAAAACCTAAGAAAAATTTTAAGGAACCAAGGTCTTTAATTTGAAATTCACCATGAAGAAATTATTTAACAGCATTAACTTGGTCAATATCATTGCTGGCAAGAATGATGTTATCCACATAGACCAAGAGAGCAATAAAATTATAACCAAAGGCTTTGACAAAGATTAAAGAATAAGAGGCTACTTATTTAAAATCTTGTGTGAGTAGGGCAGTAGTGAGTTTGGCATTCCATTGCCGACTCACTTACTTTAATCCATATAAGATTTTTGTAAGCTTACAAACTACATTAGGAATATTAGTGTGAAAGCCTTGAGGAAGATCCATGTAAACCTCCTTATGTAAGCCTACCCATGTAAATCCCTATAAAGGAACACATTGTTAGTGTCAAGCTGAGATAAATGCCATTTCTTTACAGCTGAGACAGTAAGGTACATATGGTTGTCATCTTTGCAACCGGGGATAAGGTGTCAGTGTAATCAATCCGAAATTATTATGTGTATCCTTTGGCAACAAGACAAGCTTTATAATACTTGATAGAACCATTAGGTTTATATTTAACCTTGTACACCCACTTACAACTGATGGTTTTCTTAGAAACCGAAAGTTGAGTTAATTCCCAAGTGTTGTTTGCTTGCAAAGCTTAAAGTTTAGTTTGCATTGCCTGTTGCCAATGAGCATGTTTGGCTGCTTCATGATAAAAGGTAAGTTCCTTTATGATAGTAGTTTAATAAATAAAATGCTTGTAAGAAAGGGTGAGGTGATCATATGTGAAGACTTGAGAAAGATGGTGAGGGTTGGTTCTGTTTTGAAAAGGATGATGATAATCTTAAAGGTAATTGGGTAGTTTATAGATTCATTTTGAGTGACACGTAGGTTGAGAAGAACCATCAGTCTAAGAATATGACAAATGAATGTTAAAAGAATCCAAAGAGGTAGTGCTTAAACCAAAATATGAATTGTTAGTATCAAATACACCAGTTGTAACATCATCAATGGAGCAAGTGTTATTAGAGACATGAGTAAAAGGAAAAACATGTTCATTAAATCTGACGTGTCTAGAGACAAAGACCCATGTAGAATTCAAATCATAGACATAAAAACTTTTATGCTAGTAGGATACCCTAAGAAAACACACTTAGTGGCTCTATAATCAAACTTGCGTCGATGAGGAGTAATAGTAATGGTAAAGCACTGACAACCGAAGACTCTAAGTTGATCAAGACTTAGTAAGTGAGTGAATAAAACTTGATAAGGAATGTGATTATCAAGAATTGGAGAAGGAGTCGATTAATCAAGAAAATAACATGTAAAATACAATCTATCCCAAAAACAAATGGAAGATTAAATTAAAACCTGAGTTCTTTTTCCACATTAGCAATATGTTGATGCTTCCGCTCAATAATGCTATTTTGTTGCGGTGTGTAAACACACAAAGTCTGATGTATCATGTGTTTAGAAGCAAAGAAAGCTTGCATGTTGAACTCTTTACCTTGATCAGTCCGAATAATTTTTATTTTAGCTGAAAATTGAGTATTTGCATAAGCACAAAAATTTTTAACTAAAAACTGAGATTCAGATTTATTTTTCATAGGAAAAACCCATGTATATTAGCTTTTATCATTAGCCACAGTCAAGAAATACTTGTGGCCGTATATGAAAGCTACAAACATGGGTCCCCAAATATCCATGTGTATAAGATCAAAATAATTATTTGACACAAATGAACTAACGGGAAAAGGAAGCTTGCGCTAACACACATAACAGACAAACTTATCAAAAGTGATAGACGAGTTTAATTATTTTAAAGTATGTAGTCTTGGAAAAGAAGGATGTCCAAGCCTGAAATGCCACAAAGTACCAGAAGTGACACTATTGACAACTGATGATGCAGTAGCTAATATATGTGATTTCAAGCACTCAGATTCTTGAAGTAAATACAAACCACCTTGCTCCTTAGCTATACCAGTCATCCTCAAACTCTAAATGTCTTGAATATAGTAAAATTTTGGCAAAAAAATAAGGAAATAATGAGAAGTGTTAATCAATTTGCTGGCTGAGATGAGATTAAAATCAAAGTTTGGCACATATAAAACATTATACAATACTAAACCAGATAATAAGTGGATATCGCCCATATGTGAAGCAGGAATCTTCTCCAAATTTGGTAATTGGAAAAATACATCAGATACGGCTTTATAATGATGAAATTTATCAAGATTGTTTGTAATGTGATTAGTTGCTCCAGTATAGATAATCCAACAACACTTTGGTATTCTTTTTATTGTTGACAATATTTTAGGAAGAAAAGAAATACATGTTTTTGGAAATTGGTTATGGTCAATGATAGCATTATAAATAGATGAAGAACAACCACCAGATTGATTATTTGATTGAATAAGAGCAAGCAGTTTCGTATATTGGTCCTTTGTAAAGTGGTAATTGTCATTGACATCTGAGCTTTCCTTAATAATAATTTGTTTCCCTTTATCTTTCTATGTTGGACCTGCAATGTTATTTTGTACCATAGGAACAACATTAATTTGATTAACAAATCCAGTATGACGTTTAGTTGTCACCTTGTAACCAGGAGGATAGCCGTGCTTCTTATAGCACTTATCACTTAACTAACCAAACATTCTACAATAAGTGCAAACTGGTCTTCTTCCTATCCCTGCAGTTGAATATCTCTTCACAAACTAATTTCCTCTAGGAGTTGAGCTCAAATTTGAGCCTCCTTTTCCAGCAAAAAGGATAGTTGACTCATTAATCTCTTAATCTGTAATCCCTCTGACTTATCTCTCGTGTTGCAATGAAAGTGCAAAAATTGTATTAATTGTTGGCAAGGGATCCATAATACAATTTCAGATCTCATGGTAGCAAAATCAATATTCAAGCCTTTTAAAAATCTAATTACTTGATCTTGTTGTTGATACTTCCTCATGATATTAAAAACATATTGCAATTACAAGGAGGAATACAAATGCATCGTAGAAATAGTCTTAGATTGAAAAATTCATTTCATAAGGTGTTCACCTAGGTAAAATAATCAGTAACTGACATTATACCTTGCTTTAGAGAAGCAAGTTCTTCTTGTAAATCTAAAATTCACACCACATCGCCTAGAGAAAAGCCATCATATAAATCTTTCCACAAATCTTGAGCGGAATCAATCCATATCACGCTTTGAACAATAGAATGAGATAGCGATTTGATTATCCAAGACACTACCATAATATTGCATCTTTCCCAAGCAATATAGTTTAGATCTTCTTGAGTAGGAACAGGGATAATACCTTTGACAAACTTTAGCTTGTTCTTAGAAATAAGAGCTAACCTCATTGATTGAAACCAAATGTGAAAATTATTTCCATTGAGCAGAACCGGTGTTAACACTAAGCCTGGATTCTCATTAGGATATTAGTATAAAGGACTTAAAGGATTCTCCTCTTCAAATATGTTAGTGTTCACCATTTGTGCAAAGCAGTTGAAAGAAAAACAAAGAAAATGAATGAGAAAACTTGTTTGGTAATTGAGAAAAATCAAGAAACTGAGAGAAAATGAGCTTTAAGCTCTGATACCATAACAAAATTTGTTGAAATATGAAGCTCACTTTACTGATGTGTAACCATTTTGTTTATATACAACTTGGACTGCTAACTAATTCTAGAATCTACTGTAAACTAATAAGGTATTGTCACCTCGTAATAAGTTAGTTACAGAAAAAAGAACTAATGTATATACAAAGGAAGAGAACGAGCAAATATGACCTGATGTGCACCAGTCTATCTATATAACTTGTGATCATGACTTGTGGCCATGATTTACAATAGTGATGATCAATGATCAGCTCATCTTGTTAGATAGAGTACTGAAATGTAATTAAAATAAAATTGTACATTCTTAAATGTCAAAAAAATAACAAACTAATAATTAAAAAAAATCTAACCATGGTTTGTTTTTTAGATTTTGTTTATCTCTCCTTCTTTAGTGGATGGACTAGTGTTACAATTTTGATTGAATATGTTCTTCCATACATTGTGTGAAAAAGATTGATCATCTCATAAAATTTTATCTTTTTAATACCCAAACACTCTTCAATTTTTAGAAACTACCACACAAAACATAAACTCACTGGAGCACCATCCTTCCAAAACAATGTGTCTAATCTGATTAATATCAATGCCAATCCTATGAAATTGTGATTGTGTATATCCAATTGTAAGTCTAATAATGATGTCTGGATTACCTGATAGGAGTTATTTTTAAATTGTGATTGTGTATTTCCAATTGTAAGTCTAATAATGATGTCTGGATTACCTGATAGGAGTTATTTTTACTTAAATAATATTTTCGGTTTGAATCGTGTCTAGATGAACTAATAGAGATTATTCTTACTTAAATAATATTTTGGGTTTGAATATATATATAATCATGTTAAATTAGTTGTTAAAAGATATTTAAAAGACATTTATCGTTCTTATAATCCTATCTAAATTGAATAAGATTAGTCCGAATATTGATTTAGACCAATAATAATTTAGAAGAAACAAAGAAAACACATAATTTTTACCTCTAAAACTTAAATGTTAAATCAAATTGAATTAATTAAAATTTGATAAAAAAATAAAAGAAAACACGTAATTTAGGGGAAAAAATCATAAGATATACAATACAAATAAGGATTGGTATAAAAAATCATGTACCTTTTTGACCTTTTGCATATTTATATTAAACTTTTAAATTTTACAAAACTAGCCCGATTTGACATATCATTTGTAATTTTATTATAATTTTACATATTATTTGTAATTTTAGCACAATTGTGATTCAATCATATATTGATAAATAAAATACATACGTGGTGTTTGAGGTGAATTAGCTAACATATATTATTGTAGTCTCAAATTCAAATGAAAACTTGAAATAGGTAATAAAAGAAGAAGATGAATATAGTCTTTATAAATTAAATAATTTTTTCCCATTTTTATATTTTCTTAAATTATTGAGATTGAAGTCTAACTAACAATTACAATTAGTATTTAGATAATGTGATTGTGAAATTCATAAAAATAGAGATTAGTTCACCATAGATGGTATATAGATTAAATTGCAATTGTATTAAAATTGCAAATAATTCGTCAAATTAAATTAAATTTACCAAATTTAAAAATTTGGTATAAATTTACAAAAAAAATTAAAAAGATTGTAATTTTTTGTACCAATATATTTTTGTACCCAATCTATTAGGGTCTCATGGATCATAAAAGCAATAGGGTCTTGTTTAGGGTTGATCATGGGTCTTAGAGAACCCGAATTGTCCTGAAAGAGCAAACCGAAAATCTCCAGAACTAAAAATCTTCGTTGACCATTTGACTTTCTCCAAACCGAACTTTTATTGGGACAGGTCCGGAGAATTTGAAATCTCCTAACCGAGATCCATCTCAAACCTCTCTGAATTGTACCAAACCAAAAATAGAACTGATAATTTAATAGAATTAGAGTTATATACGTATATATTATAAAAATTAACATTATATTGTAAAGATTTTTGCAATAATTATATTCAATTTATTAATATTGGACCTACTAATTTAACATGTAATTTAAAATAATGTCATTATAATTATTTGAAATAAAAAATTTCACTCATCAATAATAATGACACATTAAAATCAATAAGTATAATTAGTTTTTATTATAAATATTTAAAAATATCTAATAATAAAAAGTTCTAATGTATCGAGGAAAAAAAGTTATATTTTACAAATTTCTACATCAATGTAATAGTTAACATTTAATTTTATATCTTCTTGTATTGGAAATTTTAGTTTTATTATGATGAAATAACATCATACGACTCTAAACTAGAATGGATGGAGTATATGAATCTCTTACTACATCAAAGAGGCTATTGATGGTCTAGTGACTTGCATCCATCCTTTTCCACAATATCATAGGATTAAAAAATGCACGCTCAACTAATTATATAATGTAATCTATTATCTGTTAATTCCTCAGTCTGTTGTTGGTACTGCTGGTTGTGGTGGTCCTACTGCTGTTGATGAACCTTCGCCTGGCAATCGGGATGCAATTTATACAGTATCAATTTAGCATTTGGCTTATCCTGCTTCAGGTTTACTGTTGATTGGTTATCATTGGGATTTAAACATAATGGCATTATCTATCTGATTGGCCATGCTAAGAAAATGATGCATATGCTGAAGCTACCTGTTAAGTTTATGGTGCTGTGCTGTGTTTATCATTCTAGATTTTGAGAAAAACGAAAAAAAATTATCAGAAGCAAGTTATTTGCCTTAAACGATTAGGTTTATCTTTAAAGTGAAAATGAAAAATAAAATGTGTTATTTTGAAGTGACAATGTTTTGACAAATACAGGTAGCATACTCAAAAAGTTTGTATTCTAAAAGGCATTTTTCTTCAATTTACAATTTTCTTTCATTTTTCCATCTTTTATTACCTGTTGGGTTAGTTTTGGCATTGCCATTTATCTCTCTCTCTCTCTTTTCTCTACACCCCCACCCCCCTCTTTTTTTAAGCATTTCCATTAAATTATTAATTTCTCTTTGCATAAAATTATATAATTTATGTATAAGAGTTCTGCCTTTAAATTATTACAATTCAGCTATTCATTTGTATCTTTTCTGGTTTCACTAGGCTTTCTATTTAATGATAATTACGGCTTTTTCAACTTTTTTATTTATATATGGAACAGATGGACAAATCATGATACTGCTCATCTGATAATTTTATGTTTTTATTTTTGAGATGACTAGAATGTGAAGGCTATCCGTAGAAAGACCATTGGAACCAATATAATAAGGTAATGCTGCTATGTCCCATGTAGGTTCAAGATTAACTTCCATGAACGTGAATTATACATTTTATGAAGTATGAACCAAACTTTTCTAGTTTCAACAGGGCTTTCTATTTAGTGATGAGTTAATGATAATTACAGCTTTTTCAATTTTTTTTATTTATATATGGAACAGATTGACAAATCATGATACTACTCATCTAATAATTTTATGTTTTTAGTTTTCAGATGACTAGAATGTGAAGGCTATCCGTAGAATGACCATTGTAACCAATATAATAAGGTAACTCTGCCATGTCCCATGTAGGTTCAAGATTAACTTCCATAAAGGTAAATTATACATTTTATGAAGTATGAACCAAAATAAAGTTTTTCTCTTCTAAAGGCATTGCAATGTTTTGATTGAATGTTTGTAGTTCCTATATAGAAGAATAGGTACTTAAGCAACTCCAAGGAACAACAGAGTAGTTATAGCCTTTGTTTAAGCTTTGGAAGGGCAATGCTATAGCCTCTTCCTTTTCTTACTTTTTTTTATTCATCGACGTGAAACTAGATGTTTTGTAGTTTGTACCATTTTGTGATGGTGTTGGCTAATATGAGATTATGCTAAAATGTGATGGTGTTTGCTAATATGAGATGAAGTATAAAATTTATAGTATATAGTATCTTAGCTTAGAGTATATGTTTATAAATTTTTTATAAAATTTATAGTATATAGTATCTTAGCTTAGAGTATATGTTTATAAATTTTTTTTCTCAGCATTGTCTATAATTTTTTTTTTCTAATTGAGGAATGATGTTCAGGATAATTGTCATGCGGTCCAAAGAAGAGAGAACTCAAGATTAGGGAGTCATCTGCCTTTTTTACACTGAATTTTTCTTATAGGTTGAATCAGATAGTACTTCATATTGTGGCCTTCTATTAGATTTCTTCTTTGTGATGGTAAGTTTTTGACAATGAAATCCTACTTGAGATATGTGTGTACTTTATATAACTATTTGTTCACTGTTCATATATCTTGGTTTAATTCTTGGATATAAAATTTTTAAAATTTTTATAATATTTTCCTAAATAAAATATTAAAAAGCCCTTTTAAACCACATTAAAAGGTTGTTACATTTTATAGTTCTATTCGTTCATAACTATTTCTTCTCATTCCTCTTCTCCCCAAATCTCCCATTCAACGTATAAATTGTTATCTAGGTCTACTCGAAAGTTTTAAATTCTTCATATGAATTAGGCAGGCTGGGGCCTTACTGTAAGTGATTTTTTAACCCTTTTATTTTCTTTGAGCATAGAAACTCATTCTGTTGATTAATACTAACGTTTTTGTTTGTTTCTTGATTAAAGCTTGAATTTTTTCTTTTCCTTTTCCCAATTTTGAACTACCTAATTGCACCTATGACCTATAAGTGTTTTTTTTACCATAAAATTTATTATATATTTTTTTTTTCAATTTGGCTTGTGAAAATTGCAGGATCATTGGCATGGCTGGTATGGGTGAATCGCTCCTGTTGGTAGCATTTTATGGTTTTGCTAGATTAGGTAGTTACTTATTAAGCCTCATATATATCGACTGAAATTAATAATGCTTGATATGCTGTAATTTTTTGATGAAGTTGATGAAGACATGTACTTGGCTCTTTTGCATCAGTTGTACAAGGCTTGCAACTATAAACAGGCACAAGAGCATAACAATACTGTTTATAAGAGGAGTTAACTTTGCACTTATAATCTTCTTCTTCTAGGTGACATTTATCATCATATTTCTCATTTAAAAGTTTCTGGTGTTGGGCATTGCTTTTATACTATTTTCACTTTAAGACAACTGTTTGGGAGAACCTTTTAGTCTTATTTATTTCTTTTTAGTTGCATAGTTATAATACTTGATCCATGTTTTGCTGAGTTTTATCGAAATATGGCAAATACTTAGATGTTACCATTATCTATTTAAATCTTTTGAACTAAAATGAAGTAACTTAACTATTTTGGGTGCTTTCCATAAATGGGCTTAGTTGATGATTTACTTTTTAAAATTTTTGTATGTATTGTTAAGGAGATCTCAGGCTATTGATGTACTCCCATGAAATTACAAAGTTAATGTAGGTCTAGATACCATGATTTCAATGTATAATATTCATCATTCCTGACGTAGCGGAAGAGTGAAAGATAACTATTAACAATTGTGAATCGCTAATCTTCTACACCTGCAACTCTCAATTACAAGGTATAGGCATCAAAATTCGACGAATTTTGGAAAATTTGAAAAAAAAATTGGAATTCTATTGATAATCTAACATACAAAAGCCAAAAAAATAACTCTTAAATAGAAACCCTAAAACAAATCCTAAAAAAACTAGAAAATAAGAGTTCAAACCTAAACAAACGAGGAAATAGGACTTTTAAGGCAATTAAAACACAAATTTGCCTTTTTGAAGGCCTAAACATTCGAATTTGCCCTAAAAGTAATGGACTTCACAAGCTAATCTTGTGACTTTGAATCGTTGGTCCATTTTCGATCAAACTAGCCTTTGGAATCGCCAAAATCCGAAACTCCAAAGTTGTAATTATTTACGAAACTGCCACTGCTACAATTTTTGGTATTTGTTTAGGAATCGAATTGCTTGATCTTCTATGACTCTATCCACATCAATAACTATGCGTGCTTCTTTTGATTTTAGTTTTTAGAAGGAATTTGGACATTATCAGTAAGGCTTGGCACTGGGTGCTCATTTTTTATTGCTCGGCTTTTGACCCGAGAATCGAACTACCAAATATTCCGAGCAGCTCTACTTTGCTGCTTCAGCCTTGCTTGTCATTAAATCTCCACTATCACCTTATAACTCTCTTCGTAACAAGTCATTTGCTTGTATTTCTTCTGTCTAAACTTATGAAAGCACGATAGATGATTGAACGAGTCCGAGTAAAATCTTGTTGTACATCCATTAGATTGCTGCCTCAAACCATATCCCAAAAAAATGACCAGGTAAAGATTCTCAGCTGCACCGAATTGGCAAAGGCAGGAAGTTGTTTAATGAGCCCTGTGCAATTTTTTCGGGAATCAAATTCGGAGTAACAATGGCTTTGTGTGATCGATTAACTTAAGATTTGTTGTTCGACATGTGGAAAGATGATAAAAAAATTAAGTGGAAACTTTCTCAGTGGTTTGGGACTTACACAATTTGTGTACCTTTTTCCATTTGTAATTTGGGACTTAAGTGGTACTGTTTGTGTCCCCCAAATCTTTCCTAGAAACTTTCTTAGTGCATTTTGTAGACACAATTGTTAACTCATTATTCACATGAGAGGTCACTATAGCAGGAAGTACTATTTAAGTATACGGAGGTACTGTGCATTGTTGAGCAAAAATGAGCTTCAGATTTGATATTGAGAAATTTGATGGGAGAATTAATTTTGGGTTGTGGCAAGTACAAGTCAAGGATATACTAATCTAATCTGGATTGTATAGGGCCTTGAGGGGAAAGTCAGCTTCTTTGTCCGAAGGAAAGGAGTTAGATAAACCCGGTGACAGCAGTAGAGAGAAAGGAAAATCCAAGATGAGTGAAGAAGAATGGGAGGAGCTAAACATGAGAGCAGCAAGTCATATTCGTTTATGTCTAGCCAAAAATGTTCTTGCTAATATTGTTAGATGGTCATCAACAAAGGAGCTTTGAGAAAAGCTGAAGAAATGTACCAGGCTAAAAGTCTTTCAAATAGGTTATAATTGAAGGTGCAATTTCAAAAATTGCAAATGGAAGAAGGTACACAAATTTCTGACCACCAATCTATTAGAGTGAAAATTGATGATGAAGATAAAACGTTGAGGCTTATCTGGTCTCTTCCACCTTCCTATGAGCACATGCAAACCGTTTTAATGTACTGGAAAGAGAATGTGAATTTTTCAGAAGTGACAAGTAAGTTGATTTCTGAAGAAAGAAGGCTAAAAAATGGAGAAAATAAGTCTTCTGAAAGTGAAGCATTGTCGGTTTATGGAAATGAGAAGAAGTATAAAGGCTCCAAAAGGAAAATTATCTGCTGGGGATGTGAGCAACCTGGACATGTAAAGAAGGATTGCAAAAATGGTGGAGCTAGTTCGGCCAATGGCTCCAAAAGTCATGCTACTAATGTTGTCGTCTTTGAAAATGAAGACGATAAACTTTCTCTATAAGGAAAGTTATATATCCTCATGACATGATAGCTACCAACTGAGTTGCCATGGAAAATGATGTATGATAGGTAGCATATCCACAGTTTGCACATGGGCATTGGTTGACAGTTGATGTAAGGTGTGTGGTGAAATTGATGTCAGTGGCTAATGAACTTCCTAGAAAGTCAACATTGGAAGTTGCACTATAACTTATTAGCAGTTTTTCGACATGAACTGACCAAGGTGGAAATTTTTGGAGTTGGTGAATTCCAAGTGTATATACTCTTATGATGGAGTATGACAATTCTTGTTTTTAGAATTGTGACTGTCATAGTTGATGGTGTTATTGAGGTAGCTGTTGTTTTTTTTGATGGAGAATTGTATGGAATTTTGCCAAGGTGGAGATTTGTTGGTTTTGTTGGCAAAACTCCTATCCCACATTAAAAAATAACAAAGGGATGGAGGAAACCTTAGCCTATAAATATATTCCTTCCCCCACTTTGTTAAGTGTGTCAATCACCACTTGTATTTGGTGTACCATTTAAAGCTATTAGCTATACTAGTAGAGAATTTAACGGAAAATTCTCTTAGGTGTATACTTGAACTTTTGGGTGTGAGAGAGAGTTAAATATTTTGTAGTGTGGTTGTAATAATATTCCACATAGTCAATATTTTTCTCTTGGTTGTCTTTTGACAACGTCTGTGGTTTTTCTCTATTTTGGAGTTTTTCACGTTAAATTGTTGTGCGTTTCTCTGTCTTATTTTTTAAGTATTTTTGTTCAAGTTGTGATCTAATGTGGTGAAAGGATTTGTTAAATTGTAAGGGACCTATTTTCCCCAACAATAGCCAATCACCTTTTAGATTGGCCGTAATTATTTCTATTTCTATTTTATTTTTTTAATAAATATAAATTTTGAATCTTTTTATTTTTTTTTAATTGAAATGATTGAATATTCTGAAATGGAGATCTTTGTGACTATTGATGAATTTTTTTATGGGTTAAAATTGAATTCATTCAAAGCTTAGTTATAATTTTTGAGCTGGATAGCTATCTTATCACTTAAGGGCCTCAAGTATACCTCCAAATAAATATGAATCACCAAAGTTAATTTTCATTAAAAATCATGTTGATCCGTGGAGGAAGACAGGGTGTTAAACCATAGCTCAATCACTCTATACATTTCTTAACAAGAGTAAAGATTTTAATTATGACTGAAAATTCAGTAAAGGACTATTATCAAAATGAGTAAAGTTTGGGGGTTGCACATGTGTGCCACCATCGAATTTAGCTCATCTGTCTCAACTCAACCGGTACATTATTGCATAATATAAGTAATTGCAATTTATTTATTTTTTTATTTAGCTCCAAATGATCCTTGGAAGCACCACTTCACGTGTGTGCTGTTTGATAATATATATATATATATATATATATATAAATACAGGCAATTGCAAAGGTGACCTAACCAACCATATGAATAAAATTAGCTGTTATAAAATGGCAAATTCAGCATCAATCAAGGCAAATACCGTAATCTTCAATTTCTTTTTTAATCCATCATAATCTTCATTTATAGCCCTAAATTTGGATGATAATAATAATTAAATATTTTTAATATAAATAAGATTTTATTAGAAATTAACTTGAATAACAATTGAATTTATAGTATTTTCTTTATTTTATTTTTTTTGCACTCTTTAAGAAAAAATGATAAAAAATAAAAGAGAAGGTCAGGTGGGTGGCATCAAAATCAAACACAACAACACTACACATGATATATATATATATATATAGAGCAAAGTCCAATTCCACTCGAGGGCAAGAGAGATTCCCGGAGAACCGAGCGTGGGCTTAATAATCAATTCCTCGTTAATTCATACATTAATTATACTCTTAATCACCATTTCCTCATTAATTAATTATCATCTTTACGTGCTGGACAACTCACCCCTCTCTTTATTTATTTATTATTTCATTAATCTTCTATAGTAAACTCACTAACACCTAAATTTCTGAGCTCCACAATTAGTAGTACAAGTATATTAGTAAATTAGTAGATATTTATAATGCTATATGTTTATGTTAGTTTATTCATTTAACAAATGCTGAAATTAACTGACAACTATTCTAGTTAAAATAATATTTTAAGTTTAAATAATTCTACATGCGGTAATATTAAATTAGTTATCAAGAGATTTTTATTATTTTTATAGTTTTTTTTCAATTTAATTAGGTTGTGTGCAATGAATTATAAATTTATAAAAAAAATTAAAGAATATATTAAAATATAAAATATATATTTTTAACTTATATAATAATTAAATAAAATTTATAAGTTTATTTTATGATTAATTTAATTTAATTGGTTGATTTACCATATATTTTAAATGTAGTCAATAAATATAAATATATATTAAAATTTGCAAAAATAATGATTCTGTGCAACAACTAACAAGTAGAGACAAAAGCTTTTTTGCCGAAAGGCAACGGCTCAGATCTTTCCTTTTACTGAATAAGCATCTGAACCGTTCGATTTCGACCGCATCAGCTTTTTCGACATAAAAAGGGACAGGTCTATGGACTCCATGCTTCAGACAGTGCCATCCCATAATACCATGTCCTTTTCATGCACTGACAACAGTACCCCTTCATTTTTATGGAAAGAGGCGGAAACTGTGCCTAAAAGATAAGGGGTAATTACGTCATTCAATAAAAGAGATGGGAATAGCTACAATAATATTATCGCGACGCCACGTACGGTGCACCTGAGGTAAAATCATGGAGACTCTTCTATTTTTATGTTCTACTTTTTTTTACCATTCACTGTATAATTTATTTATTTATTTTTTCTTGGGTGCATGTGCAGAAAAGAAAAGACCTGTTTTGCTGTAACGAGCAGTCCGTACACTGTCAAAAAGTGGTATCATCTGACGGTCTTTGATTAAGATGCAACGTGCACTCGTTCTGTGCTTTGATCAATATTGCCACTGTTCACTACTTTACTAGTTACAAATAGAACTTTAAAAAAAAAAAAAAAGCTGAGGAGTAGATCATGACCGTTGGATGGAACCGAATAAAAATTTTGGGTTTATACTGTGTATACAGTACTACAAAGCTCATGAAAGAAAAAATCATGAGAGTGAAAGAGTCAAACGATATGATTGGACGGTCGTGATGTCATCATAGAAATCGATATGATAATATTATTTCACATCAGATCATTCCTGAGTTTTTTTTTTAAACATAATATGGTGGTCCCGTTGATATCCGATCCCTCAGATCCAGCCGTGCAACGCGAATCATGAGATTCCCCTCTCCATTTTCCCTCCTCTGCACATCATCACACTTTAACATATCTCTATCTGTGTGAGTGTGTCTCGTTTACGAGAAATTGAAGAGAGAACACGATAAAATGGAAAATTTCTCTCCACGTATCGTGCAGTGGCTCCACGCTCTTACATACACCCGTTTTCTGCGGCTCTTCTTCATCGCCAACGGATAAGATGCCTTTACGACCACCGCAGATCTAACGGCCAAACAAGCATTTTAAATCCACGTGTCAAAATCCAAACATTAAAAAACCTCATTGTTCAACCATAGTTAAAATCTAACCGCACTGACCGGTTACCTCAACGCAACAAAAACCTCTGTGGTCTGTTCTTTAATCTCACAGACACAGTCTCTCTCTGTCTCTGCTATAAGCTTTGTTTCTTTCTTTTTAGTTGATGACCTCTGAGAGTCAGATCTAGCAAAGGAAGCTTTGGCTTTGTGTTTTTTCAGTTCTTCTATAAACGACATCGTTTTTGCGTCGGCGACCAGAAATCTCACCATTAAATGTTGAGAATGGAGAGCTCGTTCCCTGAAGAAGTGCTGGAGCATGTGTTCTCCTTTATCTACAGCGACAAGGACCGGAATTCGCTATCGTTGGTGTGCAAGTCGTGGTCCGAGATAGAGCGCTGGTGCAGGAGGAGGATTTTTGTCGGCAACTGTTACGCGGTGAGCCCGACAATGGTGGTGAGGAGGTTTCCAGAACTGAGATCGGTTGAGCTGAAAGGGAAGCCGCATTTTGCGGATTTTAATTTGGTGCCCGAGGGTTGGGGTGGTTGTGTGTATCCGTGGATCCTCGCTATGAGTAGTGCTTATCCTTGGCTTGAAGAGATCAGGCTGAAGAGAATGGTGGTGAGCGATGAAGCTTTGGAGTTGATTTCTCGATCTTTTAAGAACTTTAAGGTTTTGGTTCTTTCTTCTTGTGAAGGTTTCTCTACTGATGGTCTTGCTGCCATTGCTGCTAATTGCAGGTTTTTTTTTCCTTTTCCTTTTTTTAAATAATTGAACAATAATTGCATATGGTTGGTGAAGAAATGTGGTTAAATCTTGTTGTGTTTTTGTGGAGCTGAATATGGAAATTGAGGTGCTTATCTTTATTTATGGGTATTAGATGATGAAAAATTGACACCAGTCGATTTTAATTGCTTCTAAAAGTAGCATTTTTGTCCAAATTTGTTTTGCATTGTGAGCATAGATTTGCTATTTATGGCTTTGTGGGTGTGTGATGATGATGTATATGTGTAAAGATCTGATTTTTATTTTCTTCCTTTACGTATTTATTTGGTCTTGGTCAGTTTCTCGTTTTTCAAATTGGAAGACTTTGCCATTTTTTTGCTCTCTACATTTAACACCACTCTCTCTTGGGAGTCTGAACACCATGCCAGTTTCTATTAATGTTATGCTTTTCTTGGATTTAGTTCTAGTTTTGGTCTCTGCATTTCAAATCTTGCAATGGGAATATTTCTTTCTTCATGAGGTTGCTTTCTCTTCTGGGTTTATTTCTGTTAGATCTGGGACTTTCCTTGCTCTTCGAAGCAAAAACTAATTTGGAAAATCTAGTCAAGATTGCTTTAGTTGCTTTTTTCATATGCTGATTTGCTCGTGGTTGAGTTTGGTGTGAGATTGAATGTTTGGATGCTTGCCTCTTGGACAATGTGGATTTCTTTTGGATTCCTCTTTTAATTACCTTGTGCTACTTTTATAATATGGATAGATCCTTTTCTTCTTGCTTTTTCTCGTGTATTTACCAAGTTCATTAAACATTATATATATATAAATTACACGACTGACATCTGTGATGTGCTTTTCATCTGCGAATTTTTTGATCGTTAGATTTTAGAGAAATTGTTTTTCTGAATGTGATAATTTTGGCCGACGTAAATAAGCCATACCCATATGAGTGAAGGTTGAATGACTTTTGCTTGGAAGCATATGTGTAAAGTAAGGCAGTGTAGTCATTTTTAATGATTGAAACAATGATGGACCGCACAGTTGTCACAGATTTTTTGTAGTATTCTGTCATTTTTTAATTTTTTTTTCAGCGCTAAACTTACTAGATCAAGAGTTATTGCAACTTCTTTATTTGAAAAATTGTATATTTTAGTTTCTCAAACCTTATTCTTATTGCTGAAGTGACTTGTCTGTAGGAATCTGAAGGAGCTGGATTTGCGGGAGAGTGAGGTAGATGATCCTAGTGGCCATTGGTTGAGCCACTTTCCTGACTCATTCACATCACTAGTCTCTCTTAACATTTCCTGCTTGGGGTCTGAGGTGAGTTTCTCGGCGCTGGAGCGCCTGGTAGGCCGGTGCCCCAATCTCAGCACTCTTAGGCTCAACCGAGCTGTGCCCCTTGACAGGCTTGCCAACATACTTCGCCAGGCACCCCAGCTGGTCGAGTTGGGCACAGGTGCCTACTCATCTGAGCTGCGGCCTGATGTCTTCTCAGCTCTATCTGGAGCCTTTTCTGGTTGCAAGGAACTGAAAAGTTTATCAGGGTTTTGGGATGTGGTACCGGGTTATCTTCCAGCAATATATCCTGTCTGCTCTGGCCTAACATCATTGAACTTGAGCGATGCCACTGTCCAAAGCTCTGATCTTGTTAAGCTTGTTAGTCAATGTCAGCGTTTGCAGCGGTTGTTGGTATGTCTGTTTTTAAATTTTAATGTGAGGTTTTCATTTGGATTTTGTTTGTGTTTTGTTCTTTGTGGATATTCCATATGGTTCATGTGCTCCATTTACATTAGTAATGACTGAAACAACATTTTCAGTTCCAATTTTGTATATAGGATTGCATGAGTCAACTTTGCTTTGTTGTTCCTAAGCTAATAAAGGGTACAATGCAGGTACTTGATTACATTGAAGATGTTGGCCTCGAAGCACTTGCAACATGTTGCAAGGACCTGCAAGAGTTGAGGGTGTTCCCGTCTGATCCTTTTGGTCCAGAACCTAATGTATCCTTGACCGAACAGGGCCTTGTTGTCGTTTCGGAGGGCTGCCCTAAGCTCCAGTCTGTTCTGTACTTTTGCCGTCAGATGACCAATGATGCCCTGATAACAATTGCCCGGAACCGTCCAAACATGACACGCTTTCGACTTTGTATTATTGAACCACGAACTCCTGATTATGTAACCTTTCAGCCACTGGATGATGGTTTTGGAGCCATTGTTCAACACTGCAGGGATCTCCAACGCCTTTCCTTGTCAGGTCTCCTAACTGATCGTGTGTTTCAGTACATTGGAACTCATGCCAAAAAGCTAGAGATGCTATCTATAGCTTTTGCTGGAGATAGTGATCTTGGACTCCATCATGTGCTGTCTGGTTGTGAAAACCTTCGCAAACTAGAGATTAGAGATTGCCCCTTTGGGGACAAGGCTCTTTTGGCCAATGCTGCAAAGCTGGAGACAATGCGATCCCTTTGGATGTCTTCTTGCTCGGTGAGTTTTGGAGCATGTAAGCTGCTAGGTCAGAAGATGCCTAGGCTGAATGTTGAAGTTATTGATGAGAGGGGACCTCCAGATTCAAGGCCAGAAGATTGTCCTGTTGAGAAGCTTTATATTTATAGAACAGTTGCTGGGCCTCGGTGCGACATGCCTGGTTTTGTTTGGACACTGGATGAGGAATCTGCATTGAGGTTTTCATGAAAGATCTCCGGGCTCTTCTTCTGCACCAAAGGTCTTTGCTTTGGTGAATATATGTAGCAGGTACATGCTCCATACGCTACTCATTGTTGCACATTTAATTTCCTGTAGCTTGATATAATTGCAGCCTGATTGGTCTTGTGGGAACAAGGTGTGGAGGGTATACTGAGGCTTGAGAGCTCAATTGCCATCCATTTTACACTTGGCTGAGCTGTTGGTTACTGGTTAGTCATTAATAAGGAGATGAAAACTTCTATTGTTGTAGTATGTAATCAGAGTTGTTATTTAATTTGAGAAAGTTACCATGTATACTATTTGCAGACTTTGGAATGTTTATGCATTTTTTCTTGAGTTGCGGGGTAAAAATTATTTTGTGGGACTATCAACCATTGTTGGGCTCCTTGAAGAATAAAAAGTATCAAAATTCAAATGCATAGCATAGTCATCTTTACTTGGAATGGTTATTATGCATTTGAATCACTATCATAATTATTGTCATCATTGCAATATTTTCTCCCGTTCTTCTCTCCAAGCATAATTAAGATTTCTGGCTCAACTGTGAATTGACAAAGTGAGTTCTCACTTTATATTACAATCATGTAGTTTTTTTCACTTTATTATCTTTGCAGAAGCCGCAGTCATAATTATTTCCCTGGTGAGCCCACGTATCAGATTCCAGGTTTCTAATAATGAATTCAAAGAGAAAGGGGTCTTTTTTAAAGTCTCAAAGGATGATGATATATGCTTTGTTGCTATAATCAATATTTCTGTGCCGTCACTGAAATCTTTAGGATTATAGGTTAGTTTTAATAGTGCAGACTCCTCTGCATTTAATCAATCCTGCGTACAAAGCTTCCAATTCATATATGCTAAAGGAGGGGCTAGTGTAATAATAACCAAACATCCACCCAGTTCTTCAGCTTTCTGCTGTGTTTTTCTTGCTCCTCTTGTCAGGTTTTCATGACCTCCATTTGGTTAATGACCTCAATCCTCATGTTTTTCATGTGGATTTATTGCACCATGTGGGTTTTGAGTCTTTATTTCCCCTCTTTTCAGTGTCAGCTGAAATTTTGGGAAGTGGTTTTTTTTTTTTACCCTTCCATTAATTCTGAAGACTGTTTCTCATCAGTCTTTCACTCAACATTTTATGACATTGACATATGGCCTCAAGTAAAGATTAAATAACCTTATTTAGTGTCCCACGAATTGTTGAATAGTTAAAATGATAAAATGTGTGGACATGAAGTTGAGTTGAGGAGATCAAGATTTCAATTTCTACCTCTAATAACCATTTGATCTATGAAAGAAAAAAAAAAAAACTTTATTTAGTTTTCTCAATATTATTTTATTTTTACTGCAACTAAGCTTGAGAATGACTATGACAATAGAATAATAAAGAAAATAAAAAGAGTTGTTGCATGCTTTGGTTGGTGGCCTGGTCTCTTCTGCCTTTTAGGTATGGTTCCTTTCAGTTTCTTTTTTTTTTTCCTTCTCATCTCTTCAAATTTATGAGCTTCGACTCTTGTGCCATGTGATAGATTCGGTGACATCGGTTAACGTCCACGACTTTTGCTTCTTTCACGCTCTTTCTTTTTCCTTGGAAAATTCTTCCCTCCTACTTCACCACCACCGCGAACACCATCACACCTCTAGTCTATCAGCTCCATCTGATCTCTGCTGACCCACTAACCCTAACAGGCTAACAGTGCTTTTGGTTTTTTTTTGTTTTTTATTTTTTGTTTATTGGTCTTGTTGCTTGAAGCATTAGCTTATTATAGCCACAAATAATAAGGTCATTAAAGGCATTAGCTTATTTGAAAGCATCACGGAATGCATGGATTAAATTATATCATTGTCAATTTGAAAGGAATAATATGATTTTTTTATTAATTAAAAAAAATAATTTATTATTTAAAAAAAAATTATTATAAATTATTTAAAAATATTTAAAATTTATTAAATTTTTAATTAATATAATATAATTGACAAAATAATAAAAGCGATGAAAATTAGAGCCTCTTGTTAGTTGATTTTATAATTTTTTTAATTGTAAAGCGAGTTATGTGTAATATTGAACCTCTTCTTTTAGAATAATATTCTGTATTGAAGATCTAAATTTATTCAACATCTAAATTTATCTAGGGTTCTTATACTTTGAAACTCATGCTATATGCTATAATAAATTATCTATTTTTTTTATATAAAATCAGTAATGTTATTTTTTTATATAAGATCTTAAGTTTTATGTTTTTTTTTGTTAGGAGGGGTATTTTTTTTTTTTTTCATATAAATTAAGTGTTTTTTAATCACTCTTAGCATTTTATTTAACAGTAATACATTAAAGTTTGGATGGAAGGATATCTTAGTAGACAGAAATGAAATATTTACAAATAAAAAAATGAAATAATAATTACAACCTAATAAAAAATGGGGGAAACAAACAGTGATTTACCCTCCTAGTTAATAAATTATTTGTATACATGTCTTTGCTACCCCAACATTTTTATTGGTTGATGATGGCCACACGTTTGATGTATTTATGATCTATCATGATGTGTATTCTCTGTTACCATGATTGTTGCTGAATGCTGATTTCATCTCTCGGATTTCCCTTTTTTTTTTTATTTTTTTTACTGTTTTACTTCCATCATGAGTAGACACAGTAACTGAATGATACTATTGCATTGCATGAATCGTTACAGTTCATTAAAAAAAAAGAAAAAGGCCCACATGTATTGGTGCAGTAGTCATGAAAATTCTTAAAAAACAGAGCCAACGCACAGACCCTTTTTAATTCATTTTGAGGGAATCCAATCAATGATTGTTGCATCGTGGCCTTCTGGCTACATGAATAATGCTGTCAATGATTTTGTTACCATACCCTTCATCAACTTTTTCTCCATACTTCCTATTTCCAATTATTTGAATGCTTAATTATAATAATAAACATTGTGTTATTATCATTATTTTTTTTATAGTAGAGTTTAAAAACATCAGTTTTGGTTCATCACTTCTCCATGAATTGATTCCTAAAATGGTTCATTCATTCAGTTCATATATCATCATCTTGGGCCATTTGAGACCCCTTTCCTCCTCAAGATAAGGTTGAGCCGGATCCACTAAAATAATCTAGCATAGGCCATTTTCATTTTTTCTTTTTCTTTTTCTTTTTCATATCTTATTTGTCTTTATATAGCTACCTAACTAAAACAAATCTACCAACCAATTATCAAAGTTTAATCGCGATTAAGGTTAATTATTATGCCAGTGAATAAGTGGTCTAATGGCTACTTCTCCCTGAAAATATTATAAATTGTAGGGTTTAAATTTTGTACCATTGTGACAATTTATGAATTTTTAAATTATTTGATCTCATGCTAATAAATAAAATGATTACCTAATCTCATGAAGACAAATCCAATACTGATTTTTTTCCACCTTCTCCATGTTTAATGAGGCTCTTGCACCTCAGGCCGTTGGTTAGTCTAATGATGCTACTTTATGTTATGTCATTAACGCTCTCAGCAGCCGCCCCAGCTGACTACGATGGCAAAAGCTTAAACTCTACGCTGGGGGCGACAAAATGCTAATGACAACGTCAAATGTAAATAATAATGGTCATTGCCAATTTGTCATAGTCTACGTAAAGTCATGGCTTTGATAATATTTTGTTTTGATTTTTCCTTTCTATCGAATTGAAAACCGAGGCTCCTCTTATCTTTCCAAGCAATGACTTGACTCCTAGATAACCACATTTTTAAAGAAAACCTTCTTCTTCTATTTGTTTCCCGATCATTCCAATACCATCAAACTAACAGTTATCGGAACAAGAAGAGGAGGGAAAGGGAGAGTGATACATGGGGAAATTGATTTGCTCAGAGTTAAGCGAAGGCAGTGATGGAGTTGATCTTACGGGACTTTTAATGGCTCTTGTCATTGCTTTAGCTCTCATGGTCATCTGCAGTCCTCCTCCTCGGAGACAGATTGTGTTGCGTCGTGTTGGTTAACATGATCAAGAATATCGCATCTTCATGTTTAGCCTTCAACTTCATCATCATCATCTTCTTCTTCTTCTTCTTTTTTTTAGTCAATGATTTCCTTTCTTAATTTGTAGTAAGGAAGAGCATTTAGAAAGTCCTTTAACAGGACTACACTGAAAAAAAAAAAAAAAAAGACAATCAGTTTATTGTAATTTTGCAGTTAAGAGTATACTTTTGCAATTCAAATCCTGTTTTCATCTTTTCTTCGTTATCATTTTTTTTATGGGATTACTATCAATTTACTACCAGTAGCTGGAACAACTTGTACAGTATTATAGTTCTGGAACAGAATCGTATCTCTCATCAATCAGAAAGGAAAGCATATGTATCTTGTTGAAGCATTGATCTTTTCGTTTGCTTTTTCAATTAGCTACAGAGTTATTGAATTTTTAATTGATGGTTTAACTGTTTGATTGATAACTGTAGCAGAAAATTTAAGCATCACCTACCAAAAGACTAATTTAATTTAATAAGCATAAAAGACTCGAGAGGCAAAAATAGACTTTGCAAATTGCAAACACCTTGAGGTTGAGGGGTCATAATTTTTCTTTTTTTCACGAGATATTCTTAATATTTATTAGTTGTGTGAGTTCTGAATAATTTTAAATTTAAGCCAAATGAACTCATAAAAAAGATAAAGTTATTATAGTATTTTTTTTCATACATATAATTTAAATTTGAAACTTTACTTAAAAAAAATTTAAACTTATTACCACTTGAATTAGATAATCTTTTTAACTGGAAAGCCATCTACTAAAAGTTTTTTTTTTGTTAGGTGAAAAATTATTTTTCAATGAAAGTAGAAATTACACAAAGTACAGCTATTGATCGACTTGGTGGATCACTTGAGAAATTGTTAATTCTTGACCACACAATTTGCATAAACATTATATTTATCGTCTAAAGTCATAAAATTATTTCCTGTCCATAGCTAATATCTGATTTTTCTCTAATTAATTATCCAAGAAAACCAACATATTTGTTAAAGAAAAGGGAAGGGTAAAATGCACCGGAGAGTATCAAACTTAACTTTATTTTAATTCAGTTACCAAATTTTAATTTATATATTTTCAGATATCAAATTTTTATTTAATTTCGTAGTAATCATTCAAAAAATTTTTTAGTACCTGAATAATTCATAATTACTATTTTAATCTAGAATTAAAGTTTTTTTTGCAACTAAGTTTATATTTTCTATACATTTATTGGAAATAAAGAAAAATTTGAAAAACATTTTAATTCTGCCTGGTAAGAATAGATTTATCTTTAGTGGTATCAAAAGTAAATTTTTAAATTTTTTATAATTTATAGACTAAATTGAAAAAATAAAAAAATTGATGGATTAAAATAATTTTTCAGATAAATTTAGTGAATTAAAAATTTTTGACAATATATTTTTGAAATAAAATCAAAGTTAAATGATTAAAAAGAAATAAATTAAAATTTAGTATCGAAATTATAATAAATGTAAAGTTTAGTAACTGCCATTCCATTTAACCCGAAAAAATTTGTCGAACAACTTTATTCTATATTTCCGCATGGAGCTAAATAGGTTCTAATCGAAATGGTAAATTAATAAAAGTTTAGTCGTAGTGGTGGGTGACCAGAGCAGGGATCATAGCAGACCCATTTACCTTTTACCGGGTCTAAGTGGTGGGTGAGTCGGTACATCTTGTTTTGTTTTCAGTTCACACTGTATTTCATTTTCATACTCGTTAAAACTTGGACTAGAATTTCCTACGAGTCTTTTCGATCAACCAATGGAAGCCAGATTGTAATAAAATATTTTTCCACGCTGACTTGACTTGGAACTAAGAGGAGACTCTTATATTTTCTTTTTGCTTTACCATTGCAGAAGAGGAGAGAAGAGGCCTGTTTCAAGTTTGCTGGAGATGGGGAAAATTGTTTGTAGTGAATTGTGTGAAGACAACAGTTTCGATTTGAAGGGACTGCTTATGGCAGTTGTTATTGCTATCGCCATCATGGCCACTTGCATCCCACCACCTAAACGGCGGTATTACATGGTCCGTTACTGCTAAGGTCAGCAGTCTAAACGTTGCACCTCTGAATCTTGTTTACGTGTGTAGTAGCAAAGAATGTCATGTTTTCTTTTATTTATTTTTATTTATCCCGTGGTGTTTGATGTTATCAGTCCGTTATAGTGTTCATATGATGGACTGTGAGAGCATGTATAAGCGTGACAATTATAGCATCATAAATCAAATAATTTCATATCAAGACTTCTACACATCATTTGAGTGAGAGGGAGTTCACAATAGCATGCGCTGCCTTCGTTCTATAATGCGACATTTTCCTATTTTCTTTTTTGCAACTACCCTCTGAACACATTTGCCAATGTGTTCTGGGATTTCTATCTGCTTATTTGAGAAACTAACTCCTAAAAATGAAGGAATTTGTGATTACTAAATATGTAACCGTACATAACTAACAAGACAGAAATGAGAAAGCACCTTGATAAATTAGCCAGATTTGAGAAATAATCGGTCCAATCCAATGATGGATACATCTCATTCAGTAAAATGAAGTTAACAACACATCTCCAGTTTGACATCAAAACTGTTTATCCTCTACATCAAACTCTTGCAACAGCAATTCAAAATGTCCATCATATTCAAGACCACAATACCCTGAAACTCCGACAGTTAATGGCCTTTGTTACCTACACAAGCATCCTAATGGAAGGCCAAGACACAAACTAAGAAACACGCTTGATTCCAAACGGTCACAGGATTTAATTCGAACCTTGAATGCTCTGTAAGAGATGTTCAATTCTGAATTTCATAACAGGCTGACCATGTCGGGTCTTCTTGAACATCTTCTCTCTTTCAGCTTTTCTACGAGCTTCAGCCTTTTCTCTTTCTTCCTTCCGTGCTCTAACAACTGCCCCCCTCTCCATTCTCGCTTTCTCTTTCTCCTCGTGCTGTTTCTCATATATTTCTCTCAAACTGCCAGAACCATTTTTCTTTTTCTTACTCTTTTTGATCATTTTACTATGATCTT
This sequence comes from Mallotus repandus, assembly GCA_949671775.1. Lineage (NCBI taxonomy): Eukaryota > Viridiplantae > Streptophyta > Magnoliopsida > Malpighiales > Euphorbiaceae > Mallotus > Mallotus repandus. Next base: position 28,114 of record CATIWM010055425.1, read on the forward strand.
CAGTTTCATTCTTGTCCTGGAACAGCAATAAAAGCTGTAAATGTCTAGCTCGAAATTTCGAAATGCATATAAACTTCAAGTTCATTTAGACACCTCAAACTTAATTTAAGATTAAGGACACTGAAACTCTAAAACAAAGAATCTAACAAGCATACAGACGCAACAGTTTGATCAATAAAGCTGATAAGCTAACAATATCTTGGTTTGTTTTTGGGTTGATTGAAAGCCGAGGAGACGACCCCAGTACTGCTGAGCCTAAACTCATGTTACAGAATTATAGTTTATGAAATAAAAGCGATACTAACAAGAAAAAAAAAATGGAGCCATACCCATACCTCCAGTGGCGTAACAATGGAGGACAGATCATTCTGTTGTTTGCCTTGCTGCTGCTGCTTTATCTGTTTCTTGAACTTCTTCACATACTTCGCATTCTTATAAAACTCTCTTTGCTTCTCTAACAGAAACAAAATTAAACAAAAAAAAAAAAATCAACAAATAGCCATAACAAAGAATCAACACCTAACGTAAAAAAGAAAAGAGCTTTTTACTCATAATAGCGGGATTGTATTGATTGCTTGTGGATTTGACATTCGCGAACGCTTCAAGAGAAAGCCCCCTTCCTCCTAATCGCATCATGTTCTTCTTCATGTTCATCGATCTCGAGCCATTGAACTTCTCGTTCGCTTCCCTATCTTCAATTGAGGACCGATTCTTCATTTTTTGGTCCAATTACGTTTGAGCAGCTGATCGAGCAAATCAGTGAAAAGAAGGTTCAATTTGGGAACCCTAATTTCGGCCGGTAAGGAACGAGAGAGATGCAAGAGCAAGATGCTGCAGTAATCGTCTACATCATTGTACACCGTGTGTCCGTGAAAGTTTAACGTCGTTAGCTAACGATACGGTGAAGTTTCAAGAAGGTAATAAGAGCCCGGCCCAAGCCCAACGATGCTGTCTGTAGCCCTCGACATATGCGGTGTCGTTTTATTTCCTCTGGAGAGAGCATAGTTTCCATGGTTGATCGTAAATTTTTCTTACACATCATCTCGAAACTCCACCACTGAAAAATTATTTTATTTTAATTTGAACAATACAAATCTCTATCCTTATCAATGTCTAAATCTCGTACATATATATATTGCTCGATCAGTGTGTTTTTTTCCTTCCAAAAGATAGAAGATAATTTCATTATTAACATAAAAATTACAACAATAACAAAAGGATTTTTCTATCTAATAATGTAGCTACCCTTTAACTAAAAATCTAAAATAGTAATGAATTTTCAAAGTTATAAAAGAAAAAAAAAATACTAATTGATCGAGAAATAACAAACCAAAATAAAAAACCACAAATTACTTTGCAATTGACAAATATTGGCAATCCATGGCCAAACAATGAGAAAATTTGTTGAGCACCAAGCAGATTGAGATAAATTTTTCTTCATTTACCATTAAACTATATGAGTGTGGTGTGCCACATTTAAAAAATCATCCTCAAAAGTAGTAGAAATCAGATAAATCCTTAAATATTGAGTAGATCAGCTCATTTTACACAACAAATTATATGTTAATTATTGTCATTTGTACACATATATAATTAATATTCCATCATCTAGAGGCAAAATCATGATTTAACCACCATATTATAAAAAGCATTCTAACAAAAATAGAAGAATTAAAGTAAAAAAATATATTTAAATTTATGGGGCAAACATTAAATTTATGTAAATGTTTTGAAGTAATTTTTTTTTGAGGGGTGGGATGGGGGTGGCGCGGGGCTATTAAGATAGTTGCACCCCGGCCATCGTCCCTTAACTTTGTTTTATTTGGAGTAGCCATAAAAAGTTAAACTGCTCTCGTGAACGTGTATATATAACAAGAGTTATGATAAGTGTTGCTATAGGTGATAATTATGGTGTATCATTAAATATTAAAAGATAAAAATTTTAGGGGTTTTTTACTTTCATTTCTATATTTTATGGAAATAATTTCACAAGTACAACAATATACTGTAATGTGTCACATAACATTACCAATATACCAAAACATAATTCTATTTTTAATACGTATTTTAATGAAATAGGTATATATATATAAAATTTTAGAATAGTGATATGTGTAGTGAGATGCATACTACAAGATAATTTTTAAAAAAATAATTATTTGGTTGCCCCCAAAATACAAGAGAAGGGAGATAGTTTAGTAAAAATGCAATCAATAATGATATTATTCACTACAGGTTATGACACATATTATTATTAAAAATTTTATATGAATAAAGATACGGGCACATTATATATATCACATCATTTTTTAGTTTTTTATTTTTTCTACGTTCAATTTTTTTAACTAGTTGAACTGATTAATTTTTCACTACAAAAACACCCCACCATTTAATTTAAGTGGTTAAGGGAGGTATCCATGACCCTTGAAGTCATGGGTTCAAATCCTAAGACATTTAGATATTGAGCTATCCGCCTATAACTAATTAGTTCCAGCCATAGGATCAACTCTGTTTACAGGTAGAAGGTTCATTGTAATAATCCAGTAACACCCTTAAAAGCCAAAACTTGCAAGTACATTCCTCTTTACAACTACAAAATTAAATTGCAAAAAATTTGAGAGCTGGACATGGAATTAACTTTTGCGTTGGCAAGACGGAAAAAAGACCGTTGCATGTTGCATCATTTGGCTGAAATAACCAAAAACAAACAAGTGTTTCTCAAGTTTTATCATCTTGTTCACACCTTAACTAATTGTATATATTTCTTTTTCAGAGAACTAATTAATTGTATATTTATTGATAAGCTAGTTTGCATCATTTAGAATCGTAACATAATATAGGGATGCGCCTAATGTGAATTTTATTATAACATTGCTCAAAAAAATTGAGTATTTATTGACAAAAGCCCCACCAAATGTACCCTGTAAATAATCTTTTGATGTTGTGGGAATGAAAACTTACATGCATTGGAAAAATAATTAATATAGACCAACGTATATGGAAATAATCCACTTGAAGCAGTGTTTCTGAACCATCACCACCATTGCTTCTGTCAGGTTAATAAGATCGTAATAAGCTGCAAGTCACACATTGAGCTCACTTGCTTCTTGTGGTACCACTTCTTCGTTCTTTATCTTTATTGCTTCTTCTTGTTTGTTTAAGTTCTTGGCATTAGAATGCTGGTCATGGTCTTTGCTAACTTTAATGTCAACTACAGCTAGTTCTTGTGACGAGTTGCTGGTAGGCAAGACCTCGTTTTTTGCGTTCCTGTACATCATGTACAATACCATCTGAGCTATTCCAAAAAAGAATCCGAGGATGTTTGGTGACTGAAATAAGCAAGAAGACAAACAAAAATAGAGGGTATAAGTAAGTACAGAATAGCGAATCAAGTAACAAAACCAAGCAAAATATTTTAGGGTTATTTAGAACTTACAGCAATAAAGTAATCATTGATAGCAAGGCCATAACCCAACCAGCAAGTAGCACAGAGAGTCAAGAAGAATGACAGCGAGAACGGCATGTACTCTACACTCTTTGTTCTTATAACAAGCCTCTGAAATAAAAAATGCATTTGCATGTATAGCAAATTATCAGAAATTTTTATGTACAGTAACATTCCAAAAGCTTGGTCATAGTTAATAATATCATTAATAGGTTGGCATATAATTATAATTTGATACCATGATACTAAGAGGAGCAGCAAAGACACAGACAGAGAAGACGGCACAGATCCATCCAACAGCATGCAACCTAACAGTACCATGTGCCAATTCTGATGCCAACAATACGATTAACAAAAATGTTCCCAAGTTGAAAAACACTAGTAGTTTCAAGGTTAAAATCTGCCAAATGCATGGAACAGAAATCTGTCAGTTTTGAGATGATGGGCTATGAAATATATATAAGAAAGCGAAATACAAGTGGATGCATGGAAAGTGATTTATATATACCTTAGATGTCTGAGTTGCATAGATCATATATATGATTAGGTATATGCTTTGGATGAAGCAGCCAATGGAGTTTATGGAAATGAGAAGAATCGCATTGTCCTTGAGAGTGGCATAATAGAGAGTTAACATAGCGCTAAACAATGAAACCGAATATGGTAAGGATTGGAATCCTTCTGTTGATTTTCTCTTTAAAATTCTATAAAATGTCGGCCTACGTACACAAACAATGCAATATGTATATTAAATAACAATCATACCACATGAAATCTTGTTATAAAAGAAGTATTAATGCAACTTACAATGGAGCCAAATATACGAGAAAAGACAGCACATTGCCTGAAAAATGTAGCACATAAATTAACGAAAATTTGAAACAAGCACTTGATGAATCAAGAACCAATGAAAAAAGATAGAGATACATACCAAGGATACCAAAGGCAAGGACGAAGTGAGGATCATTTAATGCCATTCTTGAAGTGAAGGAGCTCTTCTTTAAGTATATATGTATGCTATTGAGATCACCAAGCAAGAAGAGCTACCTGAACATTGATTCCAAGAAATTGCATCTCCTTATATACGGCCATAAAGAGTAAGGATATGACTCGGAAACTAGTCATTTTAGACACTTTTTTGGTTTTTTTTCATTGAACTAAAGAACAAACCGTTCCCGGGTATTTTGTAAGCTACAAAAAACTAGCTAGCCAGATGTGCGTTTTTGAGTTTTGTCATCTTTTTCTTTACCTTTCTGGTCGTCATCTACTGGTAGCTTTATATAATTTAGGTTTGCTTTTAGAGTTTAAAGGCTTTTTTATGATATATAGAGCCGATCGAGCATGGTAAATGAGCCTTTTTTTCATTCCCCATTCCTTTTTTGTTTTTGGTAGTTTGCTGTTGTACATTTGATTTTTGCCATGTTGCATTGGATTGACGTTGTCTGGCCGTGTAAAAACTAAAGAGATTTAGCATCTGTTTTTTGAAAAATTGAAATAATTAAATGTATATTTACTCTGATTGATTGTATGATACGTAAACAAATTTTTATAATCACAGAACATTTGTTATCATTTATTAGTTAATTATAAATATAAAATACTAAAAACACTTGTAATCTATTTTAAATGCATTATACTTAACCGTTAAATTTATACTACATAAAGCAAACAAATGTACTAATTTCCTGGCTAATGTTGGTTTCAAAGTGCTTTAGCTTGTCACTCTCTTAGCTCCCCCATTAAAGATTTGTGATTTTATGATGCTTCATGGACTGGTTATTCAATCTATAATATGTAATGTTATAATATATATACAATTTTCGTCCAAATTAATGTAAAATATTATATATATATATTACTTATTTAATCATTGAATTAATGTAAGTTTACCCTGTCTAAAATGGATGAAAAAACGTCCTGTCACGAGATCAAAGCTTTTGGTTGAGAGTAGAATTCGATCCCTTCACCTCCTAACTCTCCCATTTTAAGTTAAGAGATTTAACCATTTAAACTAAATGCTGAAAAAATTAATGTAATATTTAAATATAAATAAATATTTTTTAAATTTAAAAAATGAAAAAGTCTTAATTGTTTACTGTTAAATTTGTAATACAAAAATATAATTTACTTTTACTGATTAAATTTAAAACACTTCAATTAGATATTACAAATCTAACTCTAATTGTAGTATATGCCGACGGTGTTTTGGCCTAATGGTTAAAGTCTTGGTATGGGCATTTGCGAGGTCTCGGATTCAAGATTTTGCACCGCACTTACTGTACACAGTAAATGATCATTCCCTCAGATCTGCACATTGATCACCACGATCAGGCCTAAGCAGAAAGCTTTTTATTTTTTTCAAATAATTGTAAGACTTATTGTACATGCATTCATTTTCAGATAATTGTTGACTGAAAAGAGTCTATGCAACGCTTATAACTCATATACACAATCACAATTACAATCTAACCGATGTGGGATCCAAAGGACCTTATATAACACATTTGTGTAGGCGAAAATCTCTCTTAAAAATACTTATTATTAGTAATGTATGATTCACTAAATGAATTAATGAGGCAAGGAAGTTGTTGCAAATTTGATTAGATTAGAGGCGAAGCTAGGCTCAGGGCGCCATGTGGAAAGCAGCTCAAGCCATTCGCTGACGTGAAGCAAATGATTGAAACAGAAAAAAACAAAAAGTAAGGGCGTGATTGAGTGTAATTACTCCATTAACCGTCTACTTAAGGTTGGAATTTGCACGTGAGACCCCACTGGCCGTTACATTTGAACGGCTTTCCCTTCAATGGGGGCTCTTGCGTCCCGCCATTCATCAGGGGCATTATCGCCAATTTTTATCGTACGTGACACTGTTACTGTTACTTCATAAAATCACAACTCACACGAATTATATCATAAAAAAATAATAGGGAAATGATTTGTGTCGCAATTTTTTCATTATATTATTAAAAAATTTTTTTTACAAATTTTTTATGTTTACAGTTTTACTTGATAGGTTCATTTGTGTGTAATTTAGATTTTAAATTTAAAAAAGAATTTATTTTTTTTATTTAATTATTAAAAAAAATTATAAATTGTGGATATTTAAATTCTTACACGACGGGTTCACTTATACACAACTTAGATTTTAAATTTAAAAAATAAAATAAATTTTTATCAATATAGGACGATTTTATCCATGTGCAACCTAAATTTTAGATCCAAATAAAAAATTTTAAATTTTAAAAAAATTAAAATATATAAAAAAGTAAAATTTAGATTTAAAAATTTTTTACAGATTACGGATGTTTAAATCCTTACACGACTGGTTCACCCGTGTGCAATTTAGGTTTTGGATCCGAAAAAAAAAATTAATTTTTCAAAAAAAATAATTAAAGAGTAAAACTGAAAAAGTCATAACTCACGATAGCACTATACATGTCGCGGATTGCAACATGCATCATGAACCAAAATAATAATTGACCTAGTTAGTAGCTACAGGAATGCTAATACCATAAGAAGTGAGATTTTTTATTTTACATTATTTCTTCTCATTTGCATGTCCTCTGTATATTAAATTATATATGTAATTTTTTTTAAATAAAAAAAATATCTTTTAATATTCATAGATGTATTCATTACTAATGACATCTATTATTATTTTATAAATTATATATATATATATATATAATTGTTTTTATTAATTACATTTCTTTTGAGGAAATTTATTAATTACATTTTAATTAATTAAATATTCTTTTATTATTTCAAGTGTTAGTTCACTTCTCTATTATTTTTTCATGGTAAAATTTAGAGATATTCCCACATTACATCCGGCATACAACTAATATAATATGCTTGTATTTTATGGCTGACATTAGCACACGAAATTCATTTTTTTTGTTTATTTTTCAATCATTTGATACAAAATTTTTCATAATTTATATATATATTACATCTAATGGTTAAAACTGCAACATATAAAAAAAATACATTATGTACATCACGAATTTGATTAGATATAATATACATCTGAAAACTAAGTAAAAATCTATCTTTTTTTTAGAAGGCTTATATTAAACACTACAAGAAAATTCCTGATTTGTAACAGGTATTTGTAACGGATATAATCTGTTACATTTTTGTAAGGAATTTGTAACGGATTTGTAACAAAATATAAATTTAGTAACACAACTTTTGTAACAGAATAATATCCGTT
>CATIWM010055454.1:0-10327 GCA_949671775.1 Mallotus repandus
AGATTTTGCTTTCTTGCTTGTGTTTAGTAAAGGCCTAACTGAATGCATGTCTGTGGGTGATTCTGTGACAATGAGAGTTGCACATTTCACTAGCTCATAAAATCTAAATCACTGAGGATCCTTGATCACGAGAGTAGACATTCGGGGAGAAATAGCTTGTTAAAGAACTTAATAAATCTACGTTATTCATTAGACCACGAGAGTAGGCTAAGTTTAATCTAGATATGCCTGAGTTACTTTGAGAGAAGCCTCAGGAACTACATAACAAACTACCCCTGATTGAGATAAATAGATTGTCTCGATTGAATCATGTAATCCGAGTAAGTGCATGGCGAGCGAATTCCAAGCTCTTATTTTTAACCCTGATTTTTCCTTTTAGCAAATTTTATTGTTTTATCTTATCTCTAGCTCAACATTCACCATTAATTATTGATTGTATTAGCTCATAGAATCCATAGCCATAACTAGTGCTAGAAATTACTCCCTCCCTGTGGGAACGATACTCTACTTATCATTATACTACTTGTTTGATCCGTACACTTGCGAAAATCGCTTGACAAAAATTAATAATAAGAATTTTTCATATAATAATAATAGTAGCAATAGGAGTTGCGGCAGCAGCAGCAGTAGTAGTAGTAATAATAATAATAATAATAATAATAAAATTAATTATAGTATTTAAATTAATAATATTAGCTATAAATGAATAACATATGTAAATAGATAATAAAGAATAAATATATTTAAGAGCACGTGTGCACATAAGAGGAAAGGTTGTAGTAACACTGTGCCTGAGATATGAATAGGTTCTGCAAAATGTCAAATTGTGTCTAAGACATAGCGACTCATGTGATTTAAAAGAAATATGCATACTTTAGTACAATGATATAAGAATTGATGGAAATAGAGCTATTATTGGCCCAATTTTTGGTAGCTGTCTTGTGGACAACGCTTGAGATTCAATATGTTGTTGTAGCGAATCCAAGTGGTATTGTTTATATACAAATAATTGTCATGAACCTTCAATATGTCGAATGGTATTGCAACAGTGAAATTGTGCATCGGTGCATTTGTGCTCTAAATTAAATATTTCATGATTATAATTTTGCACTCATAAATATTTTAAAATAAATCAATTTTAAACAAGTAAATAATATGTTGAAGTTTGAACTCATATATCATTCTACTTTAGAAAAATCTAATAGGTAAATGGTATAGAATTTATTTGAAATAACAAGAAATATAGCCTAAAGATGCTACAGTACAGTAAGATCTACATATGCATAAAATGTAAATTGAATGAGAGTTAATTGAGAATTCCCTGTAAAGTAAATAATTCTCATACTAGATTCCTTGTTTGCTCATATTGTTGTAATTGTTTATGATTGTTCTGATATTTACATTTCATTACTTATTCTGTTGTGTTTCTTATTTTTTCTTATTCCATATTGTACTTTGCCAATCACTAGATATTTTTTTGTGAAAATACTCACATCTATTTTCTTTCCTTTCTTTAAGCCTAAATTATACTTAAGCCGATATTATATAGATTTTGCAAAGGTTGTACACTGGGTGGCCATGACTTATGATGTAGTGGGAGAAGAGACCATAGTTCGTTATTATAAGCACCCAATTTCAGGATGAATTGAGTATGGATGCGATAAGGATCCAACAATAAAAATTTATTCGAAATTAGTCTTTGGATTTTGATTCTTCAATCTTAGAACTCAATTGTGAACTTTTAAGGACTTAATTGCAAAATTTTTAAGTTCTTTTGTTGGTCAATTTAAAAATAAATAAAGTTTGGAAAGAGGGCCAAAAAGCATTTTTTTTGGATTGGAATTATGTGATTCAGATCGAGATTAGAAAAGGTATAATTCTGACCGGAATTACACATTTTCGGTTTGAAATATGCAATATCGAACAAAATTGCACATTTTCAATTGGAAATGCATAATTTCGATCGGAATTACACACAATTCTGATAAAAAATTATACAAATTTGATCGATGTTTGGTTTAATTTTTCCAAATTTTTAAAATTTTTGAAATTATTTCTTTGATTTTTGATTAGTGGAAAAATATTTTAAAAAATATTTTTTAGGATAAGTACAAAAAAGTACCTTATGCTTTAGCGCATTTGCACTTCGAGTCTTGTGGTATTTTTATGACACTTTAGTATCCTATGGCTTATACTGTTAGCAAATAAGAGCCAAAATAACTAACGTCATTTATTTGAGCTGACATGTATGCTGATGTGCATAACACCTTGCTTGACCATCAAATCACCATAGGTACCAACATTGTTATAAGTTTCCACGAAGTAAGCCACATATTGCCTTGGATTGCCTTTACTATCAAACTGCTGAAACTTTAGAGGTTGATAGTTTGCAGGAATTCTCATGAGATCAATCCTTTGAGAGTATGGTCTTTAACAGCTTCTTTAATGAGATATTTTAGTTGATTAGCATTGATAGTCCCATTAGCTACCACTTAAGGGTCCTTTGTAAGAGCAATTGCAGAAGTTCCGGCATGTTCTTCAACTTTTTATGGTGGATTCTTCATAACCACTTCTCCTTTTTTGTCAAGCTTTCAACCTTTTTCATTAGGAAGGCGATTTGCTCATCTTTCTTTTATTTGAATCATTAAGACTCTCTAAGATTTTACTCATCTAGGCAATTTATTCCTCCCAAGAAGTAATGTTTGTCAAAATGACATCAGAAGAGTCATGTTGAGAGATTAATACATCATTACCATGAGTGACATCCTTATTCTTGGATGATTCAAGACTCTTCTTCATTTTTTATAGAGATTGAGTAGGATTAACCATTTCTTCAATTGGTGGCGGAGAGATTAACACACTCTGAAGCAGAGGAAGAGTGCGTGCATAAATCTCCTCAATCAACCTTTCTTCGATGATGGCTCTTAGGCCAGCATCAGTAGTGCCTCGCACGGTGAAGCAAGGGGTGTCTTAGATTGACAATTGTTGTTTATTGAGGCCATGACTCTCGATTGTTGAACTTTGAGATGATTTACGAAGGAAAGAGTTGAAAGGTAGAGAGGTCCCACTAGGCGTGCCACAAATTTGTTAACACAAATTTCTTGTCCTGAAATTAGAAATAAGAAAAGGATGAACAAATATCAATTTTGGATTTTATTAAAATAAAGAATGGGATACAATCTCTAATAATGAATTTCTACAGCTGTAGAAATTGGAGCCTTTGATTCTTTCCTCCTTTGATTACGATTTAAGGGCTCAGGAAGCTTGATCTTGAATCCGTAGAAGATTTCTCCTTTGATTTTGGTTAAGAAGATGGGTTGAATCCACAAAGAGTGATGAACATCGTTTGAAGAGTTGTGCTTGAAGATTTGAAAACTTGAACACCTTTTAACTTGTAGATGTGGAAGCCTTGATGATTTGTTTGGAGTTGTCTTGATGCTTGGAGAGAATTTCGTAGAACTTTACTCGATGTTTTGATTGCAAAATTCTGGCAACTGGTGATTTGATCTTCCGTCCCTCAAATGAACCACAAGCACTCATATTTATAGAGAATTTGATGAGGTGCATTTATGGTATTTTTTTATAGGGAAAGAATATATATAATTTGTACTTAATTAAAAAATAATATATTCTCTTTGTATTTTAGGCAAGAATATATATTTCTTTGACTCTTGCCTTCTAAAAAAATATATATTCTCTATATATTTTTTAATATTTTACTTTTTGTATCTTTTTATTTGGTAATTAACATATTAAATATTTTTAAATTTTATTTAATTAATTAATTAATTTAAAATTAATTATTAAATAATTTTGTTAGTTCAATTGAAGTAAATCCAAAATTTATGAATGATTTCAAAAACTTAAATGTCTACAGGTGCAAAGAGAAGTGTCAAGTCAGCCGCTATGATTTGCGATACCAAATATATATGGTCAAAATCATTTACCTCGTGAAAGTGATGCAAATTCATGTCTGTGTATTATTGCTTTTATTTTTTTTTTTTTGCTAAACAGTATTATAGCTATCTTCTATAAACTATTACTAAATAGTCACATTTCTATTAATAGGTTTTCTTTTTTTTTGAAATATTTCTATTAATAGGTTAGGAGTTAAAAGTTGTTCATTAATAGATAAAAGATGGAGTAGTTTAGTTGTATAGTTCATCCAATCATTAAAATTATTCTATCACGGAATTAGATCAATTCATAGAAAGTGGGATCCGATCTTTCAATTTTTTCTAACTCTCTTATATCATGTCAGAAGACTTAATTATTAAGCTACTGCTAAAAAGATAAAGGGTTAAATCTTTATCTCTCTTCTTTATATTTAAGAAATTAAAAATTACCCATTAATATTTATGGCTTAATACATAAGGAACTTGTCAAATTTACAATGTTTTGACTGTTTGTCTCATCAATTTACAAATTAACCATTTTGACATATCAATTTAATATAAATATAACTTATAAATATTTTTCAACTAATTTACATGCCTAAATAGTTTTATTTTAACTTGTAAAAATATTATTTAGACCTTCAATATTGCTGAAAAGTATTAACAAGTTTTATTTCCATTGAATTAAGATATCTAAATGATAAGCTTGTAAGAGACAAACTAATAAAAGATGTTATATTTGTTCTTCCTTTATAGTCTAGTAGCTTAATTGATGGACATATAAAGTGAGATTAAAAGTTCAATCATCCACTCTCCTTTAATCTCCCGATAGTTAAAAAAATAAAAGATGATATATTTACAATATGGCAAATGTATTATAACATATTTTATTTGTAAATGTTAAATCAATATTTTAATCTTTAAATAAAAAGACCAAGTACTTTATGAAAGAATAACTCATATTTTTTTCCTGTACTTTTATTATTTTCTGACTTTTATTTATGTACTTTTATTTACATGAATTTAGTCTCTATATTTTTATTATCTATACATTGAGTTCCTACATTTTTATTTTGCTATTCATTGGGTCCTTAATTTAAAATTAATATACTTTTATTTTGCTGTACATTGAATTCTTAAATGATTCAATTTGTGATAAAATAAAAATATAAAAACTAAATTTATGTAAATAAAAATATAAAGATAAAAGTTAGAAAATAATAAAAATGCACGGAAAAATTCTTTCAACAAACATGCATGAAATGCATTGACATGTCCAACACCTTTTGAAGATTTTACTTTTTGACACCATTGCCAAAAGAAAAGATGTCAAGAACAAAGGTATATAAAACAGTTGCAAATTGCTGTTAATGACTGATAAAAAAAAATGGCCCAATCTCGCATCCCAAGAAAAACTTTGCTATTCAAGATCAAAAGATACTTTATGAATATTTCCAAAAAAAAAAAAAATTCTTTATGAATTAGGGAGCTTCCAAGAAAGTCAGGATTTTTGCCGGAAATTGTGGGTCATTATTACTTAAGAGAAAATTATAATTCCAAATCTGACAAATATGGCACAAGATTTTAACTAACTATTAGGTTAGGTGGTCATTTGTGAGATTGTTTTTTACATGAAATTAAGTATAGAATTAAATTTTATTATATATGCTGATCAAAGAGAATTTAACTTAACAATAATTTACTTTTTTTATTTCAAAAAAATGTAAAAAATATCTTATTCGGGTAAAAAACTTAAATCATGGAAAACACTCACCTAAAGCAGTCAAAAATAAAACTAAGATAGGGCAAAAGTTAATTAGGGGGAAATCATTTGGATATTTGTGCATCACTATTAGACAAATTCACTTCCTATCTTAATTGGTTTAGAAATTTTTCCTAAGAAGATTTTCATATATTTCTACTAATTGTGTATCAATCCGAATATTAAGAAAAGTACTTCCGCTAATTTTTTCATTAGTCTTTTATAAAAATACATTTAAATTCTTCTACTTTATAGAGATAGAATAAATAAGATTCCTTATTCAATACACATATGTGTATTTGACAAATGAAATTACAGTCGTTACATTAATACTTGTTTAATTATATTTATTTATATATATTATAGGTATAGATACACAGGATAAGTCAATGGCTATAATTTAAAAAATTAATCTAATGATTTTTATTTTATTTGTATAAATATACATACAAGCACCATAGCAACAACAAATAAAATAATTTAATTCTCAAGTGTTAATAAAATAACATAATTTAATTCTCAATTTTTTAGAATTTAAATTTAAAATTTTAACGTTAACTAAACTTTAAACATTTACATCTATCTCCATCAAAATATTAACTCAAAGGTCAAGTTGTAATTTTGATTAACTGAAAATCTTTATTGATTTATTTTATATTCATCTTACTTACTTTTTACTAATTTTTATTTCATTTAAGATTAGTATTTATCTAAAATTAAAATAATATATAAAATAAATAATTATAAATCAAACATTACAATTAATAAAATATAAAATTAAATATAAAATAAAATTGATAAAAATAATACATTTATCAAAAATTATATTTTATTTTTTTAATTTTGAAGTGTTTATGGAGATATGTATAATTTTTGAAAATTTAGCTAAAATTATTATTTGAAATTAAAATAATTAAAATAAATTATTATATCTTATTAAAACAAAAGAATTAAAATATTTAACTTTCATAAAATAGGGGAAGTAAAATGTTTTATTTATTAAAATATTAACAAAAAATTTAACAGAACGACTAATGTGTTGACCAAATTAAACCTAATGAAGGTGAAAATTTAATCTTCAAATTTAAAAAGAGAAAAGTATAAATTAGGTCAAACTTAAAAAAAATATAATTTATAAAAATTTCAATATATACTTATATTTATAGTAGAGTCCATCAAAATATTAACTCAAATAAATCAATGTACATAAATTTTATTATTTGTCTTGGCTCCCTTTCTTTTAAAAAAAATATTTTAACTTTACTGAAATTTAATTTATATTTTATTATAATTTAAATTTTACTAAAAAAATTTCCTGATTGCACCAACCTGAAAAGAAATTGTAATTGGGCTGCTGATTGGTTTTACACTCTATTTATGGAAAATTTTGTTAAATTACAATAATTTTTGAAAATGTAAAAAGTTTAATCTTAAATCTCAGCTTAGAGACGGTCCAACATATTAAAAACGAAATGCAAAATAGCAGATGGTTATTCCAAGATACAAAATCTAAAAACTTGGGATTTTAATATTAATGTCCAAAAAAGGGTCCTCATTCACCAAAATGCACCCATTTTTCATTAATTATAAAAATACCTATCAAAATCAAAAAATAATTATCTCAGTGTCCATTAATGTAAACAATGCAAAAAAAAAAAAAAAAGAGAAAGGGACGCAAAATAAAAAGGAGAGCGCTGCTCTCATCCTCGCTCAAGCTTTCTTCCCCACCTCCACCTCCTCAACCACCGTCACCTTCCTCCACCACTGTCACCATCACAATAACTTCTATGTTGTCAACGACTCCTCTCTTTCCTTCTTCATTTTGTTTGTCGATTTTTGTCTTTCAGCTGATTCGATGCGTTTGAGATAAAAAAGGTATGTGGGTTTTGTTGATTTGTCACTATTTTGAAATACCCATGTTTTAATTATATATATATTTGCTCTTTTTGGTGTTTTTGTTAGAAATCTGATGAGAGATTTTGTTTTGATTTGGGATTTTTTTTTTAGCTTCAAGTTATAGTATATTATAATGAGATTAGGATTAGGTACTTGATGGGCATGCAGTGGATGATTCAGTTACAGTGTGAAAGTTTAGTTGAGAAGTTTAATGTGATTCCTTTAATTTGTGGGGTTGCTAGGAATGTTTGGTTCAGGTTCTTGGTTGGTACTAGTGTTTTTAAGGATAGTTGGGCTGGTGATATAATATTGGAATCTGAGAGTCAATTTCAAGCTAATAATAAAGAACCCATTTCAAGAACGAAGTTTTTTTTTTTTTTTTTTTGCTTTGGAATTGTCTTAAGTTTTGTTGACATTGATGAAATGAAGCCACGAGAAAAAAAAAGGACATGATTTTCTAGAATTCAATTGAAATGAATTAGTTACCTATTATTTATTCCAACAAAAGTGGTAATTTTGCAAATGTATAATCAAAAGTATATGAAAAATGAGGAAAAAGGAAATGATATTTTGGTCCTTGTTATCTTGTGTAAGCAAAGATGGCTACTTTGATTATCTTTTTCTATTTGTTTGTGACATTGAAAGTAGGTCTTTTGAGATTGATTTTAGACTTTGAATTTAGTCATATGTGAAATGATTGGTTTTGTTATTGTTTGTAATATATGCTTAAATTATTACTGATTAATTTTGATTTTATTTTTTTTTTCTTTGGGTGCAATTTGTCAATCAGGGTCAATGGATCTTCAACGCCCTTCTTGGTTTCCCTTTAGTTTTTATGATGTTTCACAATCTTTTTAGGATGAGATTGATTATTTTTGTTTTGCAACATTTATAGGCATTGACTATATTCTTCAATTTTAATTTTTTTTAGACTCTATTTCACAAAAGTGAAACTAGGCCCTCCACCTAGAGAGTTTAATGTGCAGATTGATACAAGAAGTGATGTCTTGTGGGTTACATGCAGTTCAATATATATTTTTTAGGACAAAAACTCAAATTGTCTCGTAAATTCTTTTTAGAAACTAATAATAACAATGAATCTTGTATTGTGGACATGGGGTACATTTTTCAGTTACTTTGGTTCTAGTCATTTTTGTACACTTGGTCTACATAGCAAGCAGTGAACTACGAAGTCCAAGTGTGATATACCATTGTTTGTTGGAGCTAACAAGCAAATCAACAGTGTGTCAAAAACCAATTTCACATAATGGCCAATACTTCAATTTCGAACTTTAGTGAGACAGAAAACGAAGGCAAAGAAGAAGAAACAGAAGCAAAAGAGCAACACTTCATGTTTAGTCCTTTTTTGGTTATCAATTTTGTATATATTTTTTACAATTTAGTATACTCTAAGTATATTTTACATTTCTGATACATTGTATACTTAATAATAATAAATTTTTATATAAAAAACGTTTACCCTCAATAATTTTGTTACTTTTTTATATATTATGTATTTAACAATTGAATATAATACTTTAAAAACAATTAATAATTACAATAAAGAATAAAGTATTATCCGTATATGATTAATAATTACAATAGAGAATGAAGCATTTTTTGTATATGATCTATATATGATCCGTATCTGATCTGTATAAGAAATTAAATTTAAAAATTTATACAAAATAAATTATTAATTTTATTCTTGACTTTTAATTATGATGATGCCCCATTAAAACAAGGTCCCTTTTTTTATTGAATGCTTCATTACAATAAAGAATGAAGTATTTTCTATTTATGTTTAATAATTACAATAGAGAATGAAGTATTTTTCGTATATGATTCATATGTGATATGTATATGATCCGTATATGATCTATATCTGATCAGATATAGAAATTAAATTTTAAAATTTATACAAAATAAATTATTAATTTTATTCTTTACTTTTAATTTATGTTGATGCCCCATTAAAATAAGTTCTATTTTTTTATTAGATGACTCATCACATACATTTTCTTTTTCATTTTCAAATCTATGTATGTTTGCTACTCTGCTCAACAACAATAAGAATTCAGTAAAGCAATGAACAAAATTGTATGCTTTATTAAGGACGAAGTCTCTCTTAGTGATTTGATTTGCAAACCCTAAACCCTAAATAAAAAAAGAGCATACCAAATTAGAAACCTGGAACAATTCATCACCATTAATATCATCTTTAATATTGGAATTAAAACCAACATCCTCAGACAATTTCTTATTACCATTAAAACAAAAACACATAATAAAGTATCAGAAACTAAAAAGAAACAAAAAGGATACAAAAATCATAAAATGGAATCTACCCCAACAGAATCCTTTAACTCATCACCACCAACAACAACTTTAATAAAACTTTGAATCATAAGCTTATTTATTCTCACAATTCGCTCCACCTTCACTGTATTTACATTCACTTTTCTTATCTTCAACACCTTTTAAAGAACCAACAACATCTACTAAACCAAAACTAGAAGCATCAAAAGCACCTTTATCTTTCCTTGTACATTTAAAACAAGATCATAAACTCAAAGTAAATCAAAGGTATTAATTCTTGTACCTCTCAAAAAAAAATTAATTTTTTTTTTAAAAAGGAAAAGGAAAAGGAAGAGAAAGATATGAATAAAAAATAAAGAGAAAATAAAAATAAAAAATAAAAGAAAAAAGAAGGAAATAAGATAAAATTAAAAATAAAAAAGAGAAAAATTAAAAATAAGGATAAAATAAAAGT
>CATIWM010055488.1:0-15329 GCA_949671775.1 Mallotus repandus
TTACATAATAAGATTGACCGAAGATCATCTATGACTTCTACCTTCTTCTTTTTTGAAATAAAAATAATAGACGTTTCATTCAAATGATGAGGGAAACAACCATCTGTCATAAAAGAATCACAAAACTTAAAAATATCGGCACCCAAAGTAGACTAGAACTACTGAAAAAAACATGGATTCAACCCATCCGGGCTAGGTGCCTTATCTGGGTGCATACTAAATATCACTTCCTTTACTTCGAGAGAAGAAATCAGACTCAACAATAATTCATTCTGAACAGAAGACACTGAAGGAATAATGCAGTCTAAAAGATCATGATTAGTATCAACCGTGGACTTAAAAATAGTTGAGAAATAATTAATTATTACTTGATGAACTCGACTAGAATCATTCTGCCATACCCTAGAGCTATCTTTAATACCTTGAAAAGCATTATGTCTCCTTCTACCTGAAGCAAAAGAATGGAAAAACCTCATGTTCACATCACCATCACGAAGCCAATATTGCTTAGCCCGTTGCCTCCAAAAACTCTCTTGCTGAATAAGGAGCTCTTTGTATTTCTTTTGAATCTTCAAAAAACTGGAAATACCTATAACCTCAATCCGAGAATGCAAAGACTTGTGATGATTATAACATCTATCCAAATCACACCTAAAACTACGGCAATAAGAAGCACCCCAAACAGAGAGTAACTCAGAACAATGCAGAAGTTTAATATCAAAAGAAAACAAAATATTATCAGACTAACTCTGATGAACAATCTAGCGGCAGTCCTTAATATGAGCCCATGCATTCTCAAAACGAAACTAATTAGACTTTCTAGGAGAAGAAAAACCTTGAACATCCAAAAGGAGAGGAAGATGGTCAGAAGTGGACACATCCAAAACCTTAACCAAAGCCAAATTAAATAATTGAAGCCAAGAGTCAGAAGCAAAACCTCGATCTAACTTTTCCTGAATCCAATTATACGAGCCCCTTGAATGTTCCATGTGAACTCGTTACCTACAGAAGTAATTTCAAACAACCCACAATCTGAAATAGTCTCACGAAAGTCATCAAGCAACCAATCTGGATAAGGCACACCCCCAAACTTCTGAGAACTAGAAAGGAGATCATTAAAATCTTTAATCACGCACCAAGGAGGAGAAGATTTAGAAGCCAAAGAATGAAGAATATCCCAGGATTCAACATGTTTTGCTCTTTCTGGATTCGCATAAAAATCGATTAATCTTCAAGAAGTAGAATTAAAAAAAGTAATACTAACATCAATAAAATTTTTAGAAGAGCCCATAACATGAACTTCGAAAGAACCAATCCAACAAAAGGCCAACCCACCACTACGACCCACACTATCAACAATCTCAACATTGTCAAAACTCAATTGATTCATAACCAAAACAACTTTCTCAAACATAGCCAATGTTTAACTTAAGAAAAGAAGCTTGGGTTTCATTCGAAACACCAAGTCCCTTAAAAAATGAATTGCATGTGGGTTAGCTAGCCCATGGTAATTCCAAGCTAAAAGACTCATTTGGATAGACAGACCTGATTATCAGGTCCCACCTCTGGTCCAAAAACAGGGGCCTCATCAACATACATTGACTTTAGCCTAACTGAAGTAATAAGTTATTACTAGAAATCTCAGATATGATAGATTTCCTTCTCCTTTCCGAATCCAAAATCACAACTACATTTTGAACTATTTGATCTAGTGGATTGACAACAGCTAAAGAATAATTATTCTCTTGATCCACATTTAAATTTGAAATAACCAAAATGTTTCCTTGATTCAAGGGATTATCCCTTATCAACCATGAACTGCTTGCTACTGGATTACCACTGGAATTAGCATGCCCCGATGATGATCACTTAGAAACACGAGTTTGAACAGCATCCAATAAAAGCTCACTCTCAGAACATAACCAACGTTCACCAAATTGATTAATAGCACATTGTAGAGGAGCCTGAAGCCAGCTCCCATATTGTTTCTCCACATTACCACTTTCAAACTAAAACACCTTCTCATAAAACTTTTCAGAATGACCCAATAAACCACACACAAAGAAAAAAATGGGCAAACGTTCATATTTAAACTTTACCCAGAACCACTCACCTTCAACACGTTTAATCATCATCCTACGTTTCAGAGGCTTAGATACATCCACACTCACCCTTAAATGAATAAAAGAATGCCATAAACTAGTGTAATTATTTGGATTTGAATTGACAAAATTGCTAACAAAATTGCCAATATGCAAAAAAAAATTTCTCTGAACAAAAACTTGGAGACAGATTGTGGACTTAAACCCATAAATCATAATACGAAAAAACAACCAACGAATAAGGAACCACACCATCATACCTTTGAAGCATGATAAGATGTTGCTCAAATGAGCATAGCCCCGAATCTAAAACTTACTGCATATCCAAAGAGTGACTAAAATGAAAAAGGTAGACTTAGTCGCTCATATCACTAATACTAACTCCCCGAACCGGCCTCCAAAGTGAAGTGAGTGTATTCTTCATAGCATTAAAATTAATAGATCAACTAGTAAGGAACTTACCAATAAGATAGTATTGGAAGTTATGTGGTGCATTAATCAAATCATCCCCTCAAACTATAAGACCACCGCCAACTCTTGCAACACCGCCAACACCCTCCTCAAGTGATAAATCACTACAGTGAGTAGCCAAAGAATCATCCATAATGAAACAAAGAAAAGAAAAAAATAAGAAAATTGTAATGGAAAACAGAAAAGGCAGAAAGATAAAAAAGAGAAAAATGCACAAAAGACTGAATAATCAAAACACTAATGATTGGAAGAAAGTGACAAGAAAGAAATAAGAATAAACAAAAAGTGAAAAAACTTGTCATATTAACAAGACAGAGAAAACTTGTCAAGATGACGAGACAGATTTTCATATCTCATTCATTTTATAGTATCGGGGCGCTTAATTAGGAGGACCTACTCTCTTCTTAATTTGTGGTGTGGTGCACCCTTTGCCTTTTTTTTATTTCATTAATCTTTGTACTCATGCCGAAACCTAAACTAATGTTTGGTGAGTTTGATGAATAGTATTGGAGAGTACTCAACCTAATTTATAAACAACATGGAGAAGAAGAATATATAGACCGAATACATAGACCAATAATTCTTAAAAGAGTGGCAAAAATAGGATGGAAAATATTATGAATTTTCATGCTCTTTCCTAAGCTCTTAACCAAATTCTTCCTTATCTCTAGTAGAAATTCAAATTCTGTAGTAATTAATGAAAATACATTACTTCCTTCTCAACCAATTAATTAGCCATTAATTCCTTCAACTCCCTAAGAAAATTCAATATTTTTTCACTAAACTCTTCTTAACCTTCGTCTTTATCCTTTAATTCTTTTCAAATTTTCAAATACCCAAATAATTAATCACTCAAAATATGAAAATACCCACTTTAATTCCTTCAATTTCTCACAACATCCAAACCACAAAAACCCTAAATTTCAATTTTCACCTATACCCACAAGCTTTTTATTTTTCTTTTCTTTTATCCTTTTCTGTCCCTCATCACCTTGCTTCTACTGAAATCACCCAAGCCACAAACATTGCGCCATCACCATCGTCGGAAGCTACCACTTTTGCCTCGTTGTCGCCAGCAATATTGTACAGTAATGAGACTACACTCTCGGTGGACCTACATGAATTCTGTAAGGCTGGTGCTGATTCATCCCAAGCTACCACATTATGTGAAGTAGCTATCATGCTCTTGGCCAAACCATCACACAGTGCTTAAGCGACCTTCAGCCATCACAAGTTATGCGAGGCTAATGTTCCTTCAGCCCTCGTTTCATCATTTTGTAGCCTTAACTTGACCTTTGACCTTTGTGAACATCGTGAGGTTGCAGTACCGTGCGACATAACTATCATAGCTACACCACTACACTAATTAGTAGCCTTCAAAGCCGCTTCATTCTCAGCCAGAGTTGCTTCTCGCCTCCCCGAGTTTGGTCATTCAACTTTAATTTAAGGTTTTAAAGCTTTTAATTCTTGTCCAAATCTTCACAAGTCATTTATTCAACACCAAATGCCTCTTCAATTAAAAGACTTATTTAAGGAAGAAAATTAAACAAGGTAATTTTTTAAAATTTAATTTCTAAATTTGAGTGCCCAATTTTATGTTTTTGCATTTGATAATCTTTGGTGGCATTTCGATTTGGTGATAATTTTGAGAATATAACTTATGTTTTTATTTCTTGAGAAACCAAAATTTGCTTGAAGATATATCAATGTGTTTGATAGTTGTTTGGTTCTTAAAAATTTGAGTTCTTGATTGGCTATATTCCCAAGTTTCCTTTCATTCTTTAATGTCTTTTGCTTTGGCAATGTATGATATTCTTAGGCTATATTGATTTTCTCTATGGATGGTGATAATTACATTCTTTTGTTTAATCTTAGCCAAAATCTTACATTTTATATGAACACTTAATAAACTTAGGCTATTTCACCAAACTTTACTTTGTGAGTTATTACTTTAAGGAACCCAAAGCACTAATAGCCTTATTGTTTGACGTTCTGTGAATTGAATTAATTTTAGCAAATAACAATGCTAAAACAATTCACTCAATTAATTTTGTAAAAAATCATGATTTTTTAGTTTAATAAACCAAACATAATGTCTTTGTCTTGCTATAAATTTTGGCTTTCAAAACCAAAATAACATGCAAATCTTGATCCTTGGCTATAAACTCTTGAATTTAGGTAGACTACATCTATACTAGTGAACTTTATTTTATTTTGGCCAAATTAGTGCCTAAAATTCTTGTTCCTATTTCTTTTGATGCCTTGCCTAAAGTTCTTAACAACTTTTTAAATTCCATGATGATGAATGACCTTAGGGTTCTTTCTTTTTTTCTCTTTCTGCATTTTTTTGTGAACGTTGATCTAATAAATTGTAAGTTTTCTCTGGTGATTGCCAAAACCCTAAGTGCTTTAGTCAAATTTTTTACATGAGCTTAGTTTTTTTAGACCAACTTTGTCTTTTGTTGTTCTGCCCAAGCTATTTTAATTCCAACTCTCCTTTTATTTGCCAACATGCATCCATGATTTCTCATGTTACCTGAGTTATCTAGAAATATCAAAATTTAATTTCAAAGTGTTTACCCTTTTGAACCAACTTTCTTTGGACCTTTTAGTTTTCTGCGAAGAAAGGCCATGCATATCTATAACTCTTAATAAGGCAAAATAATGTCAATACTCTAGCTCTATCCAATGATTTTATTTTGATCAAAATTTAACATTGTATTTCATGATTAATTTTTCAAAGTTATAAGGTCTTTTAAATCATTTAATCACTTAAAGTTAATTTTCACCAAGCAAAATTATTTGACCCTTCTTCGATCATTCAGTCATCAACCAATCAATCTTAGCAAGCAAATTTCTATTTCAACAAGTGTTATACCTTTAAAACTTGTTGTATTTGGATATAAGTTTTTGGGGTTATGCACTCCAAACGGCATGCTACATCCTTAAATATGTTCCATCCAAATCCATTTCTACTACACCATATGAGATATAGCATGGTAGAACAGAAAGTCTTAAGCATGTTAAGATTTGGGGATGTCCGACTTTTATTAAAAGGCTAAAATCGGACAAGTTGGATGTGAAATCGATTAAAGAAAGGTTTGTTGGATATCCTAAAGATAGTTTAGGGTATTGTTTTTATCTTTCTGCTGAATAAGTTATTATTGTAAGTAGAGATGATATTTTCCTTGAGAAAGAGTTTCTAAAGGAAGATGGTAAAGGAAGGAAGATAATGTTAGATAAGGAGTCATCTAAAGAAGCCTAAAAAATTGATCAAATGGATATTGATCAACCCAAAGAGCCTATTCCAATTGAGAATTTCATCACACCGACTCCTAGAAGGTCTAATAGGATATCTCGTCCTCTTGAGAGATATGGCCTTCTTTATGATGTGCAAGAGTTGCATGTTCATGAAGAAAGCATTCATGTTGATGATCCTACCATATATGAATAAGCTTTATATGATAAATATTCTTCAAAATGGATTGAGGCAATGAGAGCCGAAATGGATTCCATGAATGCAAGCTAAGTCTAGACACTTGTTGATCCTCCCAAAGGTATTGTACATATTGGGTGTAAATGGATCTTCAAGAGAAAGATTGGTACAGATGGAAAGGTAGACACCTATAAATCTAGGCTTGTAGCAAAAGGGTTTTGCCAAAGGCAAGTGGTTGACTATAAGGAGACCTTCTCGCCAGTAGCCATGGTTAAATCCATTCGGGCTCTTCTAGCTATAGCTGCACATTATGATTATGAGGTTTGGCAAATGGATGTCAAGAACACCGTGCTTAATGGTTATATTGAGGAAGACATTTTCATGGAGAAAACCAAGGGTTATGAATCTGAGGAAAGCTTAAAAGTGCGCAAGCTTAATAGATCAATCTATGGCTCAAAACAAGCTTCAAGGAGTTGGAATCATCATTTTGATGAGGCTATTCGTTCTTATGGTTTCATAAAGAACAAAGATGAGCCATGTGTTTACAATAAGGTTAGTGGGAGCCAACTAACTTTCCTAGTCTTATAAGTGGATGACATTTTGCTAATTAGTGATGATGTCGGAATGATGACTTCTGTGAAAGTCTGGCTATCTAAAACCTTCTCGATAAAGGACTTAAGGGAAGCAACCTATATTCTCAAGATTCAACTCTATAGAGATAGATCGAAGAGAATTATAGGTTATCCCAGAGTCTTTACTTGGAAAAGGTGTTAAAGAGGTTCAACATGCTTGATTCCAAGATTGGATTGTTACCATTTAGGTATAGTGTCCATTTATCAAAGGGTATGTCACCTAAAACACATGAGGAAATGGAGCAAATGGCCAAAGTTCCTTATGCTTTGGCTATAGGAAGCTTAATGTACTCTATATTGTGTACTAGGCCTGATATTGCCTATGTTGTTAGTATGACTAGCAGGTTTCAGTCTAATCCAGGTTTAGAACACTAGATAGCAGTTAAGGCAGTCCTTAAGTACTTGAGAGGAACTAAAGATTTTGTCTTAACTTATGGAGGAGGTGATTTACAAATAGATAGCTTCATAGATTCTGATTTTCTATTAGATTTGGATGATAGAAAGTCTATCTTTGGGTTTGTTTTCATCTGTAATGGAGGTATAGTGAGCTGGAAGAGTTCCAAGCAAAGTATCATTATTGATTCCACTACAAAGGATGAGTATATAGCTTCATCAGAAGCTGCTAAAGAAGCTGTTTAGATTAAAATGTTCATTACTGAACTAGAAGTTGTTCCTTCTATTGAGTTGTTGATTCCTCTCTATTGCGACAACAATGGAGCCATTGCTTTGGCAAAGGAGCCAAGGTCTCAGCAGAAATCCAAACACATAGAAAGGCACTTCCATATTATTAGAGAACTTATTGGAAAGGGCGACGTGCTCACGCAAAAGGTTGCTTCGGCCGACAATATGGCTGATCCACTGATTAAAGCACTCACCCAACTACAGTGAGACCGTCATCTTGAGAATATGGGTCTTAGATATAGTAGTGAATGGCGCTAGTGCAAGTGGGAGATTGTTAGTATAGGTGTTCTTTAGTGCCATTCTTGTAATATAAAATGACATTGTAAATTATCTCTAAGGTAATAAAATATTCATTTAAATAAAGTGTTTGTTTATTTGAATATTTTTCCTTCAGCATTATATTAAATAATTTATTATCAAGAGTTGATAAAATGAGTGACAAATTTATTTAGTGCATATGCTATAAAATTGTTTGTAGTCGATAAATTAATATTTGGGTAATATTAATTTGACTATCACCTCTGTCTATTTTCCTTGATTAGTATATGATACTAATAGTGGGTAGTGAGTCTTATACTACTTGATATGAGATATCATAATAGACATGTGGGTACTCATGTGATGGGTGGATCGAATAGTGACGTTAGATTTATGATCACAAGGATATTCACTTATAATCAACTATCACAGTCTAGGTCATAATGGTACAAATAATCCTTTGACATGAGGTGACATGATCATCAACATTTGAGTGGTTAGAGACCGCTTACATACTTGTGTTAATCACACATGGGTATATGGTGTGTGGTGGCTCTAGTCAGTTAAATGTAGGGATGGGTGTTCAACCAAGATGGGATTCATTGCCTGGAGTGAACCGGGATAGATCCTATGCTATCTAAGTTTTATTTTGATGAATAAGTTCCTGGCCAGGACAAACATAGCATAGTCTAAAAGACTTTCAGTGCTAGAAAGTTTTTATAGTATTTGTTATGTTTTATCAAGAATAACTTGAGATGAGGTCATATGATATGATTATTAGATTTTGATTAAACCTTGACTCTAGGCCATATCGGGATCTTCTAATGAAGGGATTTTAGTGCATGGTAATTATGACCAAAGGGTTCATGTGAATCAATAAATGCATTAATATCTAATTGGGTAGTTGTGATATCGATGTTAGGGGTTACTCACGACTTAGACTTGAAAGATTTTCAAATAATATCAAGTGTTGATATTATATTCTCATTGCCAATTAGATGTGAACCTAGTAAGTCACACCTAAAAGAGTTTTGCCATAGCACCATTTATATTAATCTAATTATTGATTAAAAAGTTTAATCAATTAATTAAGATTAATGGAATTGAATTTATGCTTTAAGCAATGACTCTAGAATATCATGAAATCTAATTCCAATAAGAGTTTAATTATTAATTTATATTTAATTAATATGTGATACTAATTAAGTTATTAAATTGATAATCATATATGTTGTTTTTATAAGGCTTAGATGGTCCAAGTTGTACGGGCCTAGGCCAAAAAGAGTTTTGGATCAAAGATTAATCTAAGGCCTGTTAACCTAATCTAGGCCCAATAACTTTATAAATTGGACTTGACCCATTTGATTTATGGATTGGGCCTAGCCCATTTATTGGCCCAAGAGTTGGCCAAATAACCAAGCCTAAATCCATGAATATATGTGTGAGTCAATTTTGTCATATTAAGGGTGAATTATCTCTTATGTGTATATTATTGACTTTGGGCAAAATAATGATTAGGTTATATATACATTAGTGTAGAGAATGGATGTGGATTTAATATATGAGATATGATTAAATCTTTACATCTTATTTTGTACACTAATGAGATATTGCACAAGTTGCTTATTACCATATCAAGGTGGCATGTAAGGTGGTAAGTAATGATATGGTGTAGAACAAGTTCAATTTGTGCATATCTATCGTAACTCATTTTCTTTACCTATATCCTAATAAGTATTCTAAGGATATAGGTTGCTCGTACTTTGACAAAATTTTGTAGAGAAAGGTGAGTAGAGATTTGGTGAGTAGAGATTTGGTGAGAATCATATACTAAAAGAAATAACATATAGTCTAAGTTCTTGCAAGAGGATTAAGTTAGTGCTTATAAGGGTCAATTGGAGAGGGCACTTGCTACTACACTTAATCAAGGCAAGAAGGTGATTGGAAAAGCTTAAGTGTTTCATGCTAGAGGTTTCACACTTGGGAGGCTTAGCAATTAATTCAAAAGTTGAACTAAATCATCCAAAGCTTGTAGAATACTTATGGTTTAAATCAAACTTAGGAGATAGTAATTTTTCTTAAAACTTAGAATTCCTAGGTTGTTGACTACATGTTATTTTGATCTTTAGCCATGTGTTTAAATGCAAATTGGATTCTTGGGATTAGAATTCTTCATTTGATGAAGGGTTATGCAAAGTAAATTTTTGAAATTTACTCTACTAAGGCATGTGCTCACTACACACCTATTTAAAGCCTAAGTAGCATAAGCAATTCCTAACATCATGACCCTATAACTTTAAAAACACGAATTTTTACCCTTTTGAGGATTTTGGCTCATTTCTCAAAAATCTCTCTTAAAGAGAGAAAATCGTATTAATTTTGGATGAATTTTGACTCTCTCTCACATCCAAGGCATTTGGAGACCCTTTTCTCTCCCAAACACTCAAACTAAAAATTATTTTCTCTTAGGATTTAGACCCATAGATCCAAACCACTCTCCAACTAAGTCAAAGCAAGCTACAAGGGTAAATCTCGATCCCTTTGAGGATCTCCCAATCATTTTTAATAAAAAATTTACATTTTACATCATTTTCTTCTTTTCCTACTCATTTCTCTCATTTTTCATCATTTTTGCATTCTTTTATTATTTATTATATTGTGGTGAAGTTGTGATTTTTTTGTTGATATTGAAGTTTGGATATAAGATATGTAAAAGGAGTGGGTAGTTTGAGTGAATCCGAGAGTGTTTGCATTTATTTTGCATTTTTCATCATTTTTTCTTTTTATATAAAATGGGTATTTTCATGCTAAAGTTAGCATTTTTATTTTTGTTTTTGCATTTTTATTAATTTTGCTATTCCCATTATTTTTCTTCTTAATAAATTCATTATTTTTATCATAAAATCCACATTTTATGGTAAAAAAAGTATTTTTATCATTTTCATTATGTTATTTGCATTTTTATTATTTTTATCATTTTTGTTGTCTTTGATAAATCTATAATTTTATCATAAAATTCACATTATGGTGAGAATAGTATTTTTATCATGTTGTTTGCATTTTTATTTTTATCATTTCTTTGAAATGTTATTCAAAGAACAGTAACAAGATTATTTTAAATTCTAAATGCTAGGTCTTGTGGTGGCTCTCCTTCAATGGCAGACATGGTAGCTATTTTTGCATCTCCTTAGTGACTTCCTTGATCACCTCTTCCTTAGTCCCTATTCGTAGATAGCTAGGAGTTATAGGCTTTTTACTGTTCTTTGCATCTCCTGGGCTATTATGAGATTTCTCAATGGGTTTCACATTTAGATCTTTGAAGGAATTTAGCACTTCCTCTATGCTAATTCCTGAGTTGATCATCATTGTGTCTAGAGGAGGTATATTGTAGTTTAGGAATTGATTGTTTTTGGTGCTTGGACTTAGGTTTTATTTTTCTGGGTTTGTAATTCTTTCAGTGTCTTTGAGGTTTTAGATTTCATGTTTGAGGCAAATATAATTATTTGTGAAGTATTTAAGGATTTGGTGGAATTTGCAATGCTTATTTGGGTTATAGCCTGGGGTTTTTGGGTTTAGTGGATTTAGGTTATATAAAGGCTAAAGTAAGCCCTTTTGCATTAGGTTCTCTAGGACTTTTGATAAGGGTTAGTTAAAGTTTGAGAATCTCCTTTTTTGTTGTATCATATGGATACTTGCAACTTGGCCAGTGCTTTTTTATTGGGTGCCCCTAGTTTGGTAATTCTTCCCTATGCACTTCTTGTGTTATTGTTATGCTTATCCTTAATTTCTTTAGTTTGCAATCTATCATATAGTTTCACAATCATCTTAGGATTCATCCTCTGCAACCTTTCAATAAGATTTGGCAATATATTCTAAATAATTATCCTCATATAATCATTCTCAGCTAGCTTATTCTTCGTTAGCCCTGCCTTGTTTATGAACCTTGTCAAGAAATTTAAAAACTGCAAGTCCCTGATAGAAACCTCTAGCATGGTATTATGCTCATACTACTTTAAGAAAGTAGTGTGACTCTTTCCAATCAGCATGAGTAAACTTTTCTAATCCATGATACCAGTTCACCACTATGCCTTCTAAAGATAGCACAAATAGTCTAGTGACCACTAACAAAGGAGCTTGAGTATTGGCTGAGATGTATTCTCAGGTCTTCAGTACCATTAAACTTCTATAGTTGAGGCATTTCAAACTTATCTGGTAATCTATACCTTTTAGTGCACATCATGTCTCAAAATTAAAAATGTAACCCATGCCTTGTCCTCTTATAAGCTCTTCCATTTTGGACATTTTTTGGGCCAGTGCTTGCATTTACTTGGACTCTTATTCTTAAACTAGCTCAAATGACTCTTTCTTTGCTTTTGAAACCATGTCATCTTCAACATCCTCAAACTTCATTTCCATAATAGGCACAATTCCAACAATATTTAAGCATTGACCTCCAATATTACCATTATCAGTACCAATGGGTGGAATAGCAGTAATAGGTGGAGTAGCAGCAGTAGTGACAGATGGAATAGTAGCAGTAGTAGGTATTATTTCTACTGCAAATGGTGGTAGTAACCCAGCTAGAGCTTGTCTTAATTCACTCATATCATCCATAAGTGCACTCTTGACATCTTCATAGGTCCAATTTCCTCCTTGTTGTTCCATCTCTTCAACTGTATGATTAGTTAGGGTTAGTGGTGCCTCTAAGTAGAGTGAATTAATGGGACTCTTTTCTAAACTGTGAAGAATATCCTTTGTTATTGAATCTGGACTTGAAGTGGCTCTCTCTAGTCTGCCACCTCTCCATTTCCAAATACAAGAAGACCCGAATGAATCTATGATGGCTACAAAACAAGGTGTTAGTATAATGCATGAGATGCATGTATGTGTGAAGCACTTGCTATCTAAGATCAAGTAATAAAGTCAAATAGACACAATACAATTCCCTCCAACCTTATTTCTCTTACACATGATTTAATGGCTAGTTTCCTAGGATTTTTGGTTTTGGACTCATTATCAATAGGGAATATCAAGAACTGACATGCATGCAAAATCTCTCAAAGAAGTAAATAACATAGAAACATTATTTGTAGATATAAAAACAAAGTCTAATCTTTATTAGTCCACATGGGCTTTTAAAGTATGGCTTAAGCTTTTATAGATAAAAATACCTTATGGCAATATACACAAGCAATAGGAGAAGTTCCTAGGCCATTATATGAGTTTAGTCTGATAAAAGTTAAGGTTCCATTAGGGAGATGCTTCCCTTCAGGACTTGGGTTACATGCCAAGGTCAGGTGGACCCAACATCTTTTACTCACCTGAGAATAAGTGCCCACTTTAAGGACTTGGGTTATAGACAATGGTCGGATTGGCCTGACACATATTCTTGGATTAAGTAAAGGCTAAGAGTGATGGTAGCCAATTTACAATCCCAAAAAGCTAGTCGAATCAAGGGACCATAAACCAACACCATCAGTTTATAAGGGCATGCAAAAATGAATGCAAGTATAAAATAATAATTAATAAAATAATTCTAAAGAACATAAGTAGAATCAATATCTCTTATCTATACTGGAGTGGCCTCTGTAGACGGTAGGGTTTAGCATGTGCCTAAGTTTTTGGCAACCCTAACACTGTTTAAGTTCAGAACTCTAGGAAAATGTTAGTGATATGCCCTAGGCCAATTGTGTAATGGCCATATTTTGACTTTGCAACATTTCTATTTTATTAATAAAAAGGCATTTTGTTTATTAGTGGCTAATAATAATATTATCCTTGAATAGTTGATTCTACCTGAGGTCATCAGTATGTGACTTGAAAGTAAAACTCTTAGGTGAAACTTGAATTCTATTCTAAATTATCCCTAGTCGATCATTGTTGTAGAAACAATAATGAATAAATACTAGAATGAGGTTGATTGATGATTATGTTTTACTAATCATGTGTCTGAGATATTGAGTCAAACTCATAGGTATATGTATAAGGAAATGATGTACTGAATCGACCCACTATAAGAATACTACATAGATAATTGTCATAAGTATTTCTCATCACAATAGTATTATTTCAGTCCTCTAACCTAAAATCACAAGTTCTCATCACAGCAGTATTATTTCACTCCCTTGACTAGAAATCACCATAATTTCTTGCATAATAAGTTCTATATTTTAACACATTCTTACATCACATTTAACTAGATGGTAAAACAAATCATAATTGAATATAGAATGAGTTATGTGAAGAATATGAGTGATAGAGATGGAATTTGTCTCTCATCTATGATGAGAAGATATTTGTAGACCCCTCGATATGTTAGACTGAAGGGAAATGCATGGCAATGCTAGAATGAGTTGATAAAGAGTTATCAGTATTAGTCTACTTGGAATCGAGAAATAACATGATTGAACAATATAAGGATGACATTAACCATGCTTTATGTTTAATCAAGATATCATGTGACAAAATGACTATAATACATGTTCTGTTTTAAGTTATGTCAGATTATCGACCTCCACACAACTAGATAGTCATAATATCTTGCTAGAGGCCACTTATGACTTATAAGCTAAAATGGAAATTTTAGGCATAGTGCCAAAGTTGTGTGAAACTACATGGTCGCACACTTAGAATAGTGCCAAAGCGGACTTGAAATTCTCTTTAAGTAAATAAATAAATAAATATATGTGTATGTAAATATATGTGTATATATATTTATAATTATATTTATTTATTTTCCTATTTATTTAAGGCAAGTGCTATTTTAAATAAATTAGAAATGATTCTAATTTTAGAATTAGAATCAAAATAGAAAAAGAAGTTTAATCTTACTAAAACTATTTTAGTAAGTAAAGAGTTATAAAAATCCTAGATGAGATGTCTATGTATACATCTTTTTCTCTTAGGTTTTTAATGCTCTCATGCTCCTCCTTCATCCACTTCTTTTAAGAAAAGAAAATACACATAGAGAAAAAAATAAAATAAGAGGAGTCTTTGAAAAAGGTGCTAGCACACCAACACCGCTTTGGACATCCTGTTCGTGTGGATACTAGTAGAGGGCATGACTTTAATACTAGTAGAGGGTTTCATGATTAAAATTTTTTATTTCCGTTATGTGTTTGCATCACGAAAACTAACAAGAATACAGTAACCGCTATCACAAAGATAGGGTATGGAGATGAGAAGTCGCCACTCAGGGTAATAATTGGAAAAATTTATGAGTGGTGGTAACTCGATTCTCTAGAAGAGTTTGCACCACACCAAGAAGATTCTGGGTACAAAATATTAACTTCTTTTAGTCTCATATTCTTTTTGAATTACCTTATTAGTTAATGTTTTATTTTCTATTTACACGCAATTCATATTAAATCCAATTCAAAATTGACTCAAAGGCAAACCAATCTTATGAAAAGCACATAAACAATGCATTTATACAAAGTAAATAGTCCCTAAGTTAGTCTAATCTGCAACATTTTTAATTAAGATGGGCTAATTCTACATACTTTATTTTACAAGTGAACCTAAATCTAAAGGGGCTAATTCCTATTTAATTTTTGAGATTCTTACACAAATAGGTACTTTTTTATTTTATAAACCAGAATACCCCAAGTTTTCATTTTTTTTACTTACTTTACCCTTTTTATTTACACTAGTGCCCATTTTATTTACAGATACACACCCTTCTTCCTTTTACTTTATTTTTATTTTTATTTTTATTTTTTCCTTTCTTTTTTATTTTTATTCCCTTTA
>CATIWM010055561.1:0-14914 GCA_949671775.1 Mallotus repandus
TGAATACAGGAGCTAATCCATGGCATTCCATGGATCTTGTTCACCACCACGGATCCAGGTCAGCCCATCAAAAATCATAAACACAAAAAAATAAGGATTAGTAAATAAAAAAAATAAAAATAAAATCAAATAAAATCAGAATAAAATAAAATAAAAATAATCAAATAAATAAAAAAGAAAGAAGTAGAAAGAACTAATTTAATGGATGCTGTATTAATTCCCCACAGAAGGTGATCACCATTGATGAAAGCCTGTGGCTTTTGTTGTGTTTGTCTGTGATTTTGATTTATTTGGATCTGATTTACGGCTAAAACTTGAAAAAAAGTACGTAAAAAAATTAAGAAAAGTGGGTGTGTTTTGGTTGACGGCTAAGAATCAGAAAGAGGTGGGGAGAAAAGAAAAGAAAAACCTCCTCCCTACATGAAAAGAAAATCACGTATTTATAAGAGACCATCCTGTAACCCTATATTGGTACATGATAATAAAAATTTATTTTAATTATTTATCTATAAAAAAAAATATATATTTATCACTTTATTTATCAAATAAAACAAATGTATTTATCAAATAAAAATTAATCAAAATCTATAGATAACTACCAAATAAACAAATAAATAAATAAAAAATTGTAAAAAAAAAAAATCGGAAATATAGATTTCCGGTCGAAAATCTGTATTAAAAAAAAAAAAACATGAAAGATGTAAAAATGGGGAAGAGTGGCCAAATATGGCCACTCTTCCTCTTAAAATTTATTTGGGCGAAGTTGGCCAAATGGCCAACTTCGGCCCACTTCTTTTTTTTTTCTTTTAATTTTTTTTGAAAATTTATTAAATAATAATAATAAATAAATAAATAAATAAAATTTACAATAAATTTTAAAAATAATTTACAATTTAATTCTAAACCAATAAATCTAATCCAATAAATCTAATTTCACAGTCTATTTTCATCATCGGAGTTCTCTTTCGCATCCATGCTCTAATTATCCCGAAATTGGATAATTACAGGCACATGCACTGAATCATAGTGTCAGGAAATATGGACAACCAGCTTTGAATGTCTTCCAGATTAGGATGAAGTCTTTTAGTACGATAATGTTTGGCCTTGTAATGTGCAATGTCCCTGGGAGGCTCGAGTAACCTCAATTTTTCATAAAACCATGCTTGTGAAGATGATGAATGGGTGAAAATGACAGAAAAGCAAAAAATAAAGAGAGAAAAGGGAAAGCTAACCTCCAATAGTAGGGGACTTTCAGAGAATCGCCTAGTTTCTAAAATGTTGTCCAGTCCAATGATGGTCTCTGCCTAGATGAGAGGGAATAGGTTGAGGCCAGAAGGGGAAACAAGCAAGAACTATGTATATAGGTAAAGGGTAATCATCTGAGGCCAGTAAACCTCGTTGCTAACTATAACCATGATAACTTTAAGGAGAGAGATTATCAGAACTTCAGTATTGAAGATATGGTGAAGGGAAGACTGAGGAGAAAGGTTGAACAACCTAACCATTTGCTATTGAATGGAGTGTAAATTTGGGGTTTCAACCGAAGGAACTGTAATCTAACAAGTAGAATCAATTGAAGAGCCCAAGATAGCTTCAAATTCTTTTGGCAGGGGGCATAGCTCTAATGTGTTGAACCTGAAGACATGTTTATGGGGATCCCAGAATTGATCAAGAACATGGAGAAAAGGGAAGTTAATTTTTCTACCATGCAAAGATCAAAAAGTTTACAGGTGAAATGGCTCTAATTTTGCCCATGATCCACTGTCTAAGCTTTGTAGGATTGATTGTAGTTGTTTGAGCTTCTTTCAGTCATGATAGGAGGTTAGGATGTTGTTCAGAGAGAGAAAATAGAGAGAGATAGCGTAAGTGTGAAATTGGGGATTTTAAAGAAAAGTTAGGGATTTAATAAGCTACAGAATGGTGTTGCAGAGGTGATCGCCTCTATGAACAGGCAACGCCTCTATGTGCAGAGGTGTTATTATGTCACCTCTTCATAAAGAGGCGACGCAGCTTTAATAGAAGAGGGCATATTTTTTTGTACTGTTACAGAGTGATTGTGTTATAAATGTAAAAATTCAACTATCAGAGAAGAGAGTTACTGCAATAAAAAATTCGTTAATCAATTCAAAGCCTAGTTAAAGAGGATTTAAGTTTGGTACCATTTATTCAGTGCAAAATATAAAAATTCCAAAATATTCAGACCATATGAATCAATAGTTTCAGGATAGCAAAAAATAATCCTAGTCTAGTAGGCATTTAAAGTGGTCTCCTATACCTCATCTCTCGCCTCATCATCTTCATCATCACTTCCCTCCTCTGTAGGATCATCATCATGCTCGTCTCCATCATCCTCGCTACCATCTCCAGTATGCTCATCAGCCTGCTCCTCCTCCTTACCGTTACTAGCCTCATCATCTTCCTCATCATCGTCAACCTGAAGGCCAACCAACTGACACTCGAGTGTAGTGATCCTAGCCTGACTAGTATCATCTCGATCCTGTCAAAATACAATGAGAGGTAAGAAATCATGAAAGTATGCATACATGTAGGTATAGAGAACGGTTGTTACCTTCCACTGTAATGTCACGCTCATTAGGAAGTTCCATTGGGCCTCGATCACCCTGTATATATACTCTCCCTGATCTCGAGGTATCAATACAATTAATGAATTGTTAAAACTAACCCTATGTTAAGCTAATTTGGAAAACATGACTACAAAAGAAGGGAACTCACGTGTGTGGAGGCCTCTGGGATGAACACTGGCTCTAAGCTCACGTCCAGTGTCAAAAACTGATGAAATAGCTCACCTAAAGGTAGCCACCATCAGGTCAGCAAGTTTGGAGGGGCAGCAAGCCTACCAGCCACCATATGAGAACTAGAGCTGGAAGGCTCTCTAGCACGGGGTGGTGCTCCAGACCAGGTACCCTCACTACTAGGCATGATATATGGGCGCTGAGGAGGCCTCTCCTGCGCAGTAGGCCTAAGATGAGAGGCTGGCACTCTAGCTGGTGCCTGGAAATGAAAATTAAGTCAAGAAAATGACATTTATAGGTGAAAATGTGAAATTATATGCTATACCATAGCCACATGTTTACCTTGGACGTGGATACAGATAGAGGTACCCTCTGTAGGAGATGAGCCCGAGCAAATTCTAAGTAACGAGACTTCCTCCTCTCATAGTACTCATCAGTGTCATCTCTCTCATAGGCTCGATCAAACTCGTCTCCCTCCAATAAGTGTGTCTAGAAAATCTCATGATGAGGAGGAAGAGGTGGTCTTCTCACCCGCTCGCCTAGGCGCTAGTGATGTATCCTCTCGCTGAGGTACTAAACTCTGTAGTCAGGTCCTCAGAGCAGGACCCTCTTTTAAGATAGTAAAATCAAGTGAATCATAGCCTGGGGCATCCAGCCTGAGGGCCCCATAAGTCTGGGTACAGCTGTGAAAATAAGCTGGTAAGTGAATGAATTTGATTAACAAATATGCTATTAACTATGGTTGTGTTTGGAGGTTCTATACCTCATCGTACATTAGAGTGTTTAGCTGCTTACGATGGATGTGCATGCGAGCGATAGGCCTCCTCCAAGCATGACTAGGACCCCACCTAGCCATAGCAGGGAAAGCGACATCACGGATGTGGGATATCCTGATAATTAACTCCAGCTCTAGAGCCCAATCCTATAAAAGAGAAAGAATTGTTAACAAATTATGATGAAGGCATTTGGGATAAGCTCAAAGAAAGAAAGAGAAGGAGAAAGATACCATAATAGCATGCTAGAAGCCACAGAGCCATTTGGCTCCCCGCACTACCTCATCCATGCTCCTATACAGGTAGGCCAAGGCATAGCCGCCCCATTCATATAAAGATACTAGGTCCAGATCCCTTAGAAGCATCAAGAAGATCAGATCTATAAAATTTGCAATATTCGCAAAGAAAGTGGTGCCCAGTAGGTAAACTAAGAATGCTCGCACCACCTGGTCAATCTCTCGAGGAGTAGTTGTAGCCTCCACTTTAGCACGCGTGTAATGACTCTTGATGGAGTTTATTTTCACTGTATGAGTCCCCTTCATGTTTGGGACTATGCCTAGTAGGCGCTCTATGTAAGCAAGACGGTCCGACGTTAGTCGATGGAGACTCGTATCAAAAGGGATGGAATCTCCTGCACAGGCGATGCCGGTGACAACAGTAAAAGAAACCGGCTCTAAAGTAAACTCGCCGAAAGAGAGATGGAATATATGAGTGGTGTCAGACCATCTCTCCATCAAGGTATGCAGAGGTTGGTAATCGGTCTCTCCCTGAGGATCCAAGAGGGCAAGAATAAAATCAGAGAACCTGGTGTCTCGAATGCGAGCCTTAATCTCGTTTGGGAACCCGTCATACCAAATATAGGCACCACTAAAATTCCTAGCGCCTTGAGAGTGTAGGCAATAAGCTATGGGATAAACAGGGAGTTGACTCTGTAGACGATGGGGTTTAGTGCGCGCCCAACTTTATTGCAACCGCGACACTGTTTGAGCTCAGGGCTCTAGGGAACACACTACTAAATCACAAAGACATAGCATGGAGATGAGGAGTCACCACTCAGGGTAATAACTGGGACAAATCAAAGGTGGTGGTAACTCGATTCTCTAATACAAGCTAGCACCACAACCGGGAGTTCTGGATACGGAATGCCAACTTCTTTTAGTCTCGTGTTCATTTAGAATTATTTTATGAATTACTGTCTTATTCTCTAATTACATGCAATTTCATTAAACCCTAATTGAACATCCATTTAACCCTAAGGCAACCAATCCATGAAAAAGCACATAAAAAATGCATTCAAGGCGTAACGTCCCTAAATCTAAACTACATTTGATTTTAATTATAAGTTAGCTAAATCTACATATTTTATTTACAAGTGAAATGGAACTAAAGGTGGGCCTATATTTTAATTGTATTAGTGAACTTAAATCTATTATTTTTAATTCTAAAAGTGAGCCTAAGTCTACCAAATTTTAAAAAAATGGATTTGATTTAATGGGCCTAATTCTACTTATTTTAATTTAAATGAAATGATCTTAAGTCTATTCATTTTAAAAGAAATGATTTAAAGGGCTGAGCTAAGTCTAAATTTATTTTAAATTACATAAAGTGGACTTAAAGTCTAAATTAACCTAAATGGGCCTAAATTGATTTTAAAGTTAATTAAACCTAAATTTAATTTTAAAGGCCTATTTTATTAGTGAGTTAGACTTACACGTAGGCTTGGGGCCCAAAACGAATAAAAAAAATAAACAAGCCCAAATAATAAAAATAAGGAAATAACAAATAAAAAACAAATATTCTGTGATTTTTCTAACCCTAATTTTAATTACATGCAACCTAAATTAATCTAAAGCCACCATTAATATTAATTATGGTTTACTAAATAAACCTATTTACTAATCAATTTTAAAAAAAGCTAGTGAGGTTATTACAATAATCTACTGACAATAAAAATTAAAATTAATTACAACCCCAAAATAAACAATTAAACAAAACAAATAAAATACAAATAAACAAAAAGGCAGGGGTCACTCTTGATTCACAGCTCTTTGATTAGGAGCTTGGTTTCATGATTCTGTCAAATATAGTCTTGCCACCACGTTTTATGATTTAACTCAAAATCAAAACAATAAAGAAAACAAAAAGAATTAATAATTGATTCAAATAAACAAAATAAATAAAAATAAAAATAAACTGAAATAAAAAATAATCAAATAAAATAAATAGAAAAGAGTAGAAGAAGAGATGCTTTGAATGGGTGCAATATTGATTTGCTCCTTAGAGTGGTGTAAATCACCGTTGCTTTTGAATAGATATTTAATAATTGATTGTTCTTCTCCAAAAGGTTTTCTGCTCTTTTAAAACAATACGTAAAAAAAGATTTTTGGGCTCTGTATACGCAAGTGCGTATGCTGCGTCTCCAAAAGGATTTTTTTTTTCAAAAGAGTTAAAGTTAGGTTTATATAGAAAACCCTAGCTCAAAGACGTATTCTACGTATTCTCTAGTAAGTTACAGGAGATAAAGTTTTGGTTTAATTCGTACTTTTATTTCTAAAAAATCTAGATAAATCCTAAAAAAAAAGAATTTATCACATCACTCCACCAATCAAAAATTAAGAAAAATAAATTTTTTATTTACTAAAAAATAAAAATAAAATAAAATAAAAACAAACGGACGCAATCGAAAGAACATAATCTAGATCGGGATTATGTATTTCCGACCGAAAATGTATAATTTCGGTCGGAATTACATAATTCTGATTAGTTCTCTCTTTTAATTACAAAAAGACCCCTAAAAGAAATAAAATCTAACAAATTAAGTTCTTTAAAAAACCAACTAAATCCCCTTGAAAATACATCTAAACCTTTTGAGATTTTAAACTTCAAATATTGAAGATCTATTTATAATATTTTCATCATCGGAGTCCTCTGGTGCATCCATACTCTAGTCATCCTGAAATTGGGTGCTTACAGACTCCTATTTGTGTCGGTGATCTGACACTCAAATTTTCAATTTTCTTAATTTTATTAAATTAATCAAATTTATTCTCGATTAAAGCAATAAATATACATCTATGAATAATAACTCGATGTTACCCGATGCCATTTGCAGGAAAAATTAAATAAATCAGACTTTAACCTTTCCGGTAGCCAATCCATTGATGTGGGTTCGCACATCCACTAGAAGAGGAATCCCGTCCCCTATGTTAAGACCAAAGTTGCATAGAGGGTGTACTGGAGGTGGTACTAGATCATATGCAGGAAGATCGAGGGTCTGTGCGGCGTCCATATTGATGAAAGTTTGAAAAAGTAGAAAAGAAAGCTTAAAAGAAAATTTGAAAGTAAAAGTGAAAAGTGAATTTGAAAAGGTGAAAAAGGTTTATATATAAAGGAAAAGCAAAGGAGAAAGCTTTTTGAAAAAGAAAAGAAAAGAGGGTATTTATAAAAAGGGAAGTGGAGAAGGCCACTTGATGGAGGAAGTTGATTAAGACAAAGGTGCTCTGCCAGGTTTGTAACCCGAGGCTGCCTGCCTACCCCAAAAAAGGAATAAAAAGGGGTTTATTTTATTTATTCGCTTCTCGGGTGTACCCAAAAATGATGATATAAGAGATGAAGATTTTTATGATTGAAGTAGCGTGAGTGATTTCTCGAGATTGTGTGCTTGAAATTCACATTTTAGTGAGTGATTTCTTGAGAATAAAATTCCTAAGGTTTACATTTCAATGAGTGATTTCTCAAGATTATATGCCCAGAATTCACGTTTCAGTGAGTGATTTCTCGGGAATGAAATTCATGAGGTTCACATTTCAGTGAGTGATTTCTTAGGATTGTGTGCCCAAAATTCATGTTTCACTGAGTGATTTCTCGAGAATGAAATTCTCGAGGTTCACATTTCAGTGAGTGATTTCTCGGAATTGTATGCCCAAAATTCACGTTTCAGTGAGTGATTTCTCGGGATTATATGCTCGAAATTCACATTTCAGTGAGTGATTTCTCAGGATTGTATACCCAAGATTCACGTTTGTGAGTGATTTTTTGGGATTATATTCCTAAAATTCATGTTTTAATGAGTGATTTCTCGGGAATTTCATTCCCGAGGTTCACGTTTCAAGTTCAAAAATATGACCTCTCGGGTTTAAATTCCTGAGGCTGATGGCGCAAATTTTGAAGAATTCACCTCTTGAGTGAATCTCGAAGGTCAGGTATATCTTTTTTGTTTATTATTACTTCTATTGTGCATGTTACTTTTTGGAAAAATTGATTGCATAAATTTGATTTTTTGAAAAACCAAGGGGGAAAACTGTAGACACCCTCGGTTTGAACGGCCAGCAACGAAAGCCCGATGATGACGTAGAACAAATTATGAATGCAAGAGAAACCTAAAATCTTCTTTAGAATGGACCCAAGAGCCTAAAACACTGAGTTGAGCCCAAAACACTGAAATCCAAGCCCAAAAGCTTGTTGGGCCAAAGGCCAAGCCCAGCCTCTTTGGCCGACACATCGGTGAGGTAACGCCTCTTCACAACCAACCTATGCAGAATTAAATGTAATTTTTGGTTGCATTCATAAGTAGGTGGACCCCCAATATCTCTAACTTAAAGAGAGGTTTTGGGGAGCTGGTTAAAGGAAGTTCAGAAGGTTTAGGAGAAAAAAATATTTTTTGAGAGAAAAATAGAGAAAAGAGGGGAAAAAGAAGTGGAAAAGAAGGATTTTTAGCTTGAAATTTCATTTTCTTAAGAGGAAAGAAGGATCTTTTGCATTTAAAGGGATTTGAATCTATAAACCAATCTCTAAGGGCTTAGTTAGGAGCTTTGAACTTGATCAAATCAGTAAGAATTCTTATTTTCAAGTTTTAAGTTCTTGACTTTATATAAAATCATATTTCTTCATTTTCTTGCTTGTTTTTGTGTGTATTGCTCATTTGATGTTATGCTCATGGCATGATCATGTGAATTGTTAAGTATTAATTGTAAATCCTTGCTTATTTGCATCAATCTTCATTTATTTGCATCCATTTTGGAATTACTTAGGATTTAAGAAATCTTTAAGTTGTTGTGTGCCTGTTGAAGAGGCGACGCCTCTCCGATGTAGTAAGGTGACATAAAGTCTCCTCTTTGCCTGGAGGCGTCGCCGCTCTACCAGAGTTGTGTCGGAATTGGCTTTGATTCGCTACGCTTATTTTGCATAGTTCATGTCTCTCCTGTATTCATTTCCGATTGTATCTTAATTTTGCATGCAAATATCATGATATTATGTTTAATCAAGTATTTATTTATGTTTAAATGAGTGTTTATATTTACTTTATGAAAAACTAACAAATTGGAATCTTTTTGTAGGATTTTTTTATTTATGAAACATTAACATTTTAAGTTTGCAGGCATTTCAGGATGATTTCTTAGTCATTCAAGTATTAATCTCCTAATTAGCTTAAGTCTATTTATTCTGTTTTCTATTTTATTGCCATTTTGCTTATGTAAATTATTGTAATCCCTAATCTTTTCCCCTTTTCCTTAATCGTATTTTTTGTAAATTGTTATATGGTGAGTATTGGATTTTAAAAGCATGAAAATAGATTAATGTGCAAGTTCAAATTAAATGCGTAAAAAATGATTACAATTTGCATGTTAATAAGGAAATAATTTAATAATCAAAGGTAATAAATTACAAAACACACACGGAGGTAAACCATAAGGTTGGGTGGGCATTTCAAAAGCCCATACCTAGTTTCTGAACCCTTTCTCTGAGGACGGCTTCTGGGAACCTCTATGGAATCCAGTTACCGTATGATGTGTCCTGAGTTTTATCCGGGTGGTGACTCCATCTCCAATTTAGGCTCCAAAGTCTATTTTGTATTTCCTAGTGGACCCTGAGTCCACACAGATGGTCCCCAAACACTTGGGCACGCGCTAAACCTCGCCGCCTACATAAATATCATCAATTTTAAACATTTTTCCTCATCAAAAACATTTTAAAAAGATCCTTAAATAATTTTATTTGTTGGGTATTAATTAGTGTTTGAATTAGAAATGTCATCACTTGAAAACAATTATTCATCAAGTGTCTAATATAAAAGTATTTGGTAATACAACTAGAAGAAATAAATAAAAATGCACTAATTAATACATGCGAATTCTTTTGAACTTTTTTCAAAAAAAATCAAAATATGAATTTTTAAAAAAAATATAGTTGATTTTTTTTTCACTTTCAAAGCTATGGTATTAACAAACAATTATTTCAAAAATACGGTGTTTGTTCTCATGTACAAATAACAATCTAACAATAACTTTACAATAACCACCATAAAATAACTATAAATATAATTGCCAACAACAACTAAAAATATTTTTAGTTTTTTATTATTGTTCTCTAGTTGCTGCTCTTTTTTGAATTTTTTTTTGTTATTTAGTTATTGTTAGGTTTTTCTTATTGTGAGATTATTATTTTGATTTTTTCTGATTGTTGTAGGGTTATTATTGTTATTTTTTTTGTTTTTTTTCTGGACAACAATCTAACCACAAATAAAAAAACACGGAGAACAACATAAAAACCTGAAAAATAGTAACAACAACCTATCTGAATAGCTCTATTTACCTTTGTTTTACAAAGATCACAAAAATAGCATTACAACAACCCAAAGCAACCAGATAAAATCTAAAAATATCAATAACCTGATAATAACCAAATTCATTAACACCTATATCACCAAATTAACAATAATGTCCAAAAGTATCTTTAAAAAATTCACTTTCACTAACTCAACACCATAAAAACAAATGTAGAAACAACAAGTGAATGGGCCAAAAGGGGATGAATAGGGCTAATTGAGATTTTTTAAGAATCTAAAGTAAGAGAGGAGA
The DNA here is from genome assembly GCA_949671775.1 of Mallotus repandus. Classification (NCBI taxonomy): domain Eukaryota; kingdom Viridiplantae; phylum Streptophyta; class Magnoliopsida; order Malpighiales; family Euphorbiaceae; genus Mallotus; species Mallotus repandus. The sequence continues at coordinate 10,384 of CATIWM010055561.1, forward strand.
AGAATTATTTAAGGAGTTTGCTTCCTTAATTGAACCTATGTCTCTACCTAATTTATCCCCAAGTTAGGATTTTGTAAACTTACAACCAATCTATTACACACTTAGATTGATTACAATTGAGTTTTTAAGGCTTAATGCAAACCCAACACTCAAGCTTTTCTTGGCTTAACTTTAACCACAACCCAAATTCTTAAGTGTTTTATGGCTCACACTTAAACCAATTCCTTAGAGAGAATTCTCACTTCCCTTTCTTCCTAACCCAAGAGGGAGTAGAAGATAAAAATTTCTAACTTTAATAATACAAACCCAAACACTCAAAGTGTTTATGAAAGCACTATTAGTTGAATACAAGAGATGAGCAATGAATGCTTTTTATATGAGTAGATTTCTAGGAATTAATGAATCACCAAACTCTCTAACATGTATAATGAAGTTCTAGAGCTTGTTTTTATACTTAATAAAAAATGACTGTTGAAAGCCATTTAATTCATCTCAAGTATTCTCCATCTTCATTAAGTGCAACCTTACTTTTTGCAGGAATTTGCATGCTCACGTTCGTGAGAAATTAGATCACGATCACAAGGAATGAAAAACTAGTTGTTGCCTCTAATTGCTGACATTTGGAGATTGAACACATTATTCGTGAGCTTGATCACTAGTGTGCTCATGATCGTGGTCACGTTCATGGGAGCAATCATGAGGATGATTGGAAGTTCCTTCACAAATTAGTGTTGATGATCATGAGTGAATGAAGCATGGTCACGATCGTGGAGACAATTGTGAGGATGCCTGGATAGTTGAGGCTTGATCACCTTGAGAGATCATGAGCAAACCTTACTTGATCACAATTGTAAAGTTATGAGGGTTACTGTTACTTTGTAAAACTGAGAGACCATTGGTTCACGATCGTGAGGCACTTAATCACAATCGTGGGATGCATGATCATGATAGTGTGAGGGCTCAAAAGGACGACTGGAACTTTGATAAATGAAGGGTTTTTGGCTTATGATCGTGGGAGGCTTACTTATGATCATAGGAAGCATGATCATGATCGTGAAAGAGCTCCTGAGGAGTACTGAAAGGTTGATTGCTTTATGACCAACAAATACATATTTTATCTTCACACTTAAATGCACAAAGTAGTGAATCAAATTTGGTATGTCAAAGTCAAAATATGGGTTATCACATATAATTGTTAGTGGTGCCGCATCAAAAATCAGAGTTTTTCTGCTTCAGAAGATCTAATAAGGCCCAAAAAATAATCTAATAAGGCCCAAGTACGTCACTCCCTCAAATCATTATGATTTTAACCTAAAGTAATTGCTACTTGCTATGACTAATGATATTTTTTGGGATTTTAACATAATTGCTCAAAAAAGCCCTTATTAACCAAAATGTACCCATTGTTCATATATTACTAAAATGCATTTTTCTTTAATTTTTTTTTCGTGTCCCCTGCCCTTTCCGTCATTTACGTTAACTCAGCGCCCTTTTTTCTTCTCTCCTCTATGCATCTTCACTTTCTTCTTCTTTCACCTTTATCCCTCCGTTTTGCTTTTTTACGGCCATACTTTCTGTTTGGAAAGACTTCATTGTGCTATTAAACACCTCCGTCACCTTCGAATGCTTGGTAAATCTTCTATTGTTGCTGCTGCCATGCACCGCCTCTCCTCTCGCCGTTAAACCATTGTCACTTTTGGTTCCTACCCATTTTTGCCACTGTCGCTGCTCATAGGTAAAGCTAGCTAGCCTTTTCCTTTTTTCTTCTTCTCTTTTTGTTTATTCTGTTGTTTTGTTTTTAAAAAATCAAGCAATGTTGCAGTTTCTTTTGTTAAAATAATCTCTTTTTAAGATCTTTTCTTTTTACCCTTTTGGTTTTTAATCGATTGTTAATGGAGGAAGTTTAGATTTATGAAGTTTGAAAATAAATAAAACAATAAAAAAAATAAAACTTTGCAAATTGTCAATTAAAAAGTTCATATTTTTTTTATTTGAATTATTTTTTTGGGAGGCCTATCTTGAGGATGTTGTGGGCATGGAATTATTGTTCTAGAATTGGTGGCGCAGACACTGAGTTAACAATAAAAAATGAAAGGCTTTCTTTGTTTCTGCCCACTATTGCCTGCATTTTTAATTGAATCAATATATTGCTTATGAATTTATGCTTATTGGGATGCAAATTAGTGGTTTAATTATTGCAGGTAATAAAAGTGAGGGCTCTTGAAATCAATCAATTTTGCAGCATATTTTGACTGTAAGATGGTGAAAAATTTAAGATTGTGTTAGTTCTGTGCTTGGTCAATTTGCTCAACTGGAAGCCAAATCCAAAAATTGCACTTTGAACTAGTTTAAGTTGGAGTCAAATGAAAAGTTCAGTTATTTATCCTTTTGGACTTGCCTGACCCACTTTTGGTATTACGATGATTTGCTTTCTGGTGTCGTTTTATGATAATAGTGTTTATGGAACCCTGGAATATCAATTCATAATCATTTGGTATGTAATGCTTGCGTATCCAAGGTGTTAACTTTTTTGGTTGGATATCAATTCTGATAGACCAAAACACCCAGGCTTTTCACATGTTTATGACTGCACTGCTTTAGGTTCAGCTCTTTTCAACTAGTATTATTCTCTCCATTCTATAATATAGAGCTACAATTGAACAAATAATTTTTTCAATTGGTGGAACTGAATATAATCTCAGTTGTGGTGTAGCCTGTATTAAGCGTCATGAAATAACTCATGGCATTGTCTTCTGCAGCTCTTTAATCGCACAAGCTTATTGTACAGAGAGTTGGCCAAATTTGTTTTAAGATTGTTAAGAATCAGAATAGAGCCAAGAAAGGTTCAAGGACCAGGACCCGATGGACTTCCTACTCCTAACAATATGCCTGGGAATCAGAACTACATTGAGGGACCTAAGGGTGCTCCAAGTGCTTGGTGGGATAATGTATGGGGATGGGATAATATATATTTTTTACAATTTAGTATACTTTAAGTATATTTTACGTTTCTTGATACATTGTATACTTAATAATAATAAAAAAAAATTTAATAAATTTTTTATATAAAAAAATGTTTACCCTCAATAATTTTGTTAATTTTTTATATATTATATATTTAACAATTGAATATAATACTTTCAAAAAAATTAATAATTATAATAAAAAATGAAGTATGTTCTGTATATGGTTAATAATTAAAATATAGAATAAAAGTATTTTCGTATATGATCTATATATGATCCGTATATTATCCGTATATGATCCAATATAAGAAATTAAAGTTAATAATTTATACAAAATAAATTATTAATTTTATTCTTGACTTTTAATTTATATTGATGCCCCATTAAAAAAAGTTTCCTTTTTGATTGAATGCTTCATTACAATAAACAATGAAGTATTTTCCATTGATGGTTAATAATTACAATAGAGAATGAAGTTTTTCCATATATGATCTATATTTGATCCATATATGATCCGTGTATGATCCATATATGATCAGATATAAGAAATTAAAGTTAATAATTTATACAAAATAAATCATTAACTTTATTCTTGACTTTTAATTTGTGTTGATGCCCCATTAAAGCAAGTTCTATTTTCGATTAGATGTTTCACCATATATATTTTCTTTTTCTTTTTCAAAACTATGTATGTTTGTTATGCTGTTCAACAACAATAACAATTCAACAAATCAATGAGCAAATTGTATGCTTTATTAAGGATGGAGTCTCTTTTGGTGATTTAATTTGCAAACCCTAAAACCCTAAAAACCTAAACCTAAATAAAAAAAGAGGACACCAAATTAGAAACCTGCAATAATTCATCACTATCAACACCATCTTTAATATTGGAATTAAAACCAACATCCTTAGACAATTTCTTATCACCATTAAAACAAAAACACATAATAAAGTATCATAAACTAAAAAGAAACCAAAAAGATACAAAAATAATAAAATAGAATCTACTCCGACAGAATCCTTTAACTCATCACCATCAACAACAGCTTCAATAAAACTTTGAATTATAAGCATCTTTATTCTCACAATTTGCTCCACCTTTACTGCATTTACATTCACTTTTCTTATCTTCAACACCTTTTTAAGAACCAACAACATATACTAAACCATAACTAGAAGCATCAAAAGCACCTCCATCTTTCCTTGTACATTTAAAACAAGATCAGAAACTAAAAGTAAAACAAGGGTATTAATTCTTGTACCTCTCAAAAAAATTAATTTTTTTTAAAAAGGAAAAGGAAAAAGAAAGATACGAATAAAAAAATAAAGAGAAAATAAAAATTAAAAAATAAAAGAAAAAAGAAGGAAATAAGATAAAATTTAAAATAAGGATAAAATAAAAATAAAAAAGAGAAAGGAAAGAGAAAAAATAAAAAAGAAGAAAAAATAATAAGACCAGCACCAAACTGCTATTGAATGTGAAAAAAAAATTTGAAGAGATTAACAAAATAAAAATAAAAGTAAACACTGATGGAAAAATAATGTAATAAAAAATAAGAATAAGA